>UELV01137041.1:0-22734 GCA_900490015.1 Megastigmus stigmatizans
GTGGGGAGGAGGGGGGGACTTATGACGTTTAATATCAAACCGGCTTAGAGAAACTGAAAAAAAAAAATGAAATGGAGAAAAGAATAGGAATATCGATGCCGATCGATCGATTAGCGCTCCAAACACACTAATATCGTGCGCCGGACGAGCGAGATGGATCGATCGATCGATCGATCAATCAAAGAAGAAGTAAAACGCATTCGGTGCTGGAGAGAGGAGAGGGGAATGGGGGCTAAGGAGGGGGGGAGAGAGAAGGAGGAAGAAACGCCGGCATTTTATCTGTGTTTCGCATTATCGACCATGTCGCATGCATAATTAACGCATCGCACGCACTCGCCATATACGCATACATACACATACGCACACATATTCTTTTGTCGTCATTCGCTGGAACCACGCACCAGGCATCCTTCAACGCTTCGATAAAATCTAGGTAATTTTATACATTCATAATACTGGTACTCCCACCTATCGAACGCTCTGCGCCTATTAATATAACCTCGGCTCGATCGGAACAAATTCTGTCTCTCTATCTCTCTGCGATTGTCGACGGACTAAGGAATATCATAGCTTGTCGTTTCTTCGTTTTTTTTTTTATGGAGAAAACTCGGTCGAGAGCTCGTGGATATCTTTCGATATAGATTATACATCCAATGAAATTCGACTCTAAATTGGATGTGTGTGTGTCTCTTGGAGATCTGTCGAAAGAAACTCATTTTTCGTCTCACTTTTGGACTTTGCGCCAACAGCTCCGAACTCGATACTTCGTAGGCTCGGTGAATATAACGGGAAAATCCGACAGCTATTGGATTCGGTTCATTCTTCTTCGCTTTTTTGCGTTAGTTTTTTCCACAACTTTCCAGTAGAAATGATACGTCGTCGTTACATCGCTGTGTAGGCTATAAAAATGTCGCCGCCGATGTAACCGCAATTCGTGTACTCGTTTCTGTATAAAGCATCGCGACTGCGTCTACATTCTCGCAATTGCCATTGATTCGACTGCGCACATCTCACGACTAAACGCTCTATAATGACAAACTAAAAGGTTACGCAACATCGTTTATTCTCCATTCACCGTCGATATAAGTATCTCAAACTCAAGCGAAATATCCTACGCATCTCGACTCATCGATAGGCCTATATTATGCGCGTCTGTGTACAAACATAAACTTTGTCATGCTCTCGCTATACTCAAAAATCCGAGTCCACAAGCGCTCAATTTGATTTTTCCACCTGTTGCTGCTGCTGCTGTTGCTGTGTCGGTTTTATTTTTTACAAAGTGTATTATACGCGATGATGCGTCTGTAAAAGAAAAATCTTAAACTGTCTGTCGCATATTAATATTTACATAGTTTTTTTTTTGGGTGGGGGGATTTAGCGTCAGCTGCCACACACGACGATTCTCGACATTGCACATGATCGGCCGAATCGACGCATATATATCCGTATATGAATCTCTCCCACACACGTGTATCATCCTTTATCTTCACACCCCCAATCATCCACTACAACACACCTCGTCGAAAGGAATCGTATAACTTCGCACTTAAACGAATCGTATAATGTACACGGAACATCTCCCATATTCTTCTCTCATCATCTTTAAATAAATAAAAATTACATAAGTTATACATGTACACGTAAAATATATATATATATATATATATCTATCAATCTATCTATCTATATATATGCATGTGTCGCACTCGCGCTATGTAAAGTATACAAAATGAAAGTTGTAATGGAAAACTCGATAATCATCGAAGAAACAATACGCGTTACTCTCGAAAGTATCATAGCTCGCGCGGCTTTATTATACAGGGGGAATAATGGCGAGCGAACGAGAGAAAGAGAGCGAGGAAGGGGAAAGACAAAGGTGGAAGGCGAAAAAAAGTGGAGCTGGAAAAAAAGAACGAAGATATATGTACAAGTAGAAGGAGAGCAGAAGAAGAGAAAGAAGTGTAGGGGGTAATTAATGCCCGAAACATCATTTAACCTTCCTCGGGCGAATTTCCATGGTCGTTATATTAATCAGGCAGTGTGCGCGCGTTCGCGCGAGCATTTCGCTCTCAAAAGAGAGAGAGAGACAGAGAGAGAGAGAGAGGTAGGAGAAGGAGAGCAAAGTGAGGGTTTCGTTGGCGGCGCGGAACCGTAACGAAACTGCACTTATTCAAATGGGCCAGGCTGCGAAGCACGAGAAAAAGTTCTCCTCTATACATATACCTTCTTTCTTCTTACCTCTCCCCCACCGCCGTCTCTCTCTCTCTCTCTCTCGGTCGTAATTTTCGTGTCATTTGGGAGTTAGCGAGTCGGGCGGCAAGTGCGCGGGGGTAACACTGTGGCTTACGATCCATCCTCTTCTTGGCTTAATGTCATATTAATTGCGGATCCGAGCCACCAACACCACCATCCACCTGTCGCGCGGCAACCGGATTTTATACAATGTACAAAGACAACGCGCGGTATGTCGCGCTTCCTGCTCTCTCACATCTGTATATCCTTTGTATCATAAGATGGAATATTCTCGCGACAAGTCTGACAATGAGATCTTTGGCTGGCTAATTTAAAATCTCAACGATCGAACCTTATATATACGCTGTAAACGTTTGACGCTGTTCTTGAAAAAACCAAAAAACGGAAGAACCGACGTGTACCACGAGCCGCTCGCACGATATGAAATCTCCCGCATAGGTGACAGGGTTTATACCGCGTGAATCCCCCATCGGAAGCATCAAGGAAGTTGGAAGGAAGAAAAATCAAACGCGCTGGGTATACACTGCACTCGAATGCTTCCTATATACTCCGTGGCTCTCTGCGTATACGCACACACATATACCGTACCACCGAAACAACGACAACCAACCTCGACGGCGTATACAGAGTGAATGGTGTAAACGTAACCCCTTCCGGTCGTTCCGTTCGATTCTCGAGACAATTGTAAACGATCCCCGCACTCACACACACAAACACATACAGAGTGTATATAGGGACCCCCCCGCATTCGTCTCTCTTTCTCTCTCTCTCTCTCTCTCTGTCGGAAGTACGCAGCGCACACCACCTATACATTTTTCCTCTCTCTCTCTCGCTGCTCTCTTTTTTCCTCCTTTTTCGTATACATCGGTTAACCGCACGACGCATCCTGGCAGCCAGAGGTATAGAGTCGCAATCGCCGTGGCGGCGGCCAACGGTGGACAGTAGTAGTCGACCGGACACTCGCTTGCACTTCCTGCTCTCTCTCCCCTCCGCTGGTCAGCAGCGGAGCAGTCCGCCGTGCCGCGTGTTTGTGTGTGTGTGTGTGTGTGTGTGTGTATTGAATCTCTGTGCGGAGAGCCGAATTATTCGCTCTTCGCCAACTCACTTCCGCCTTCCTCGAGCGCTCTCTTTTATTCGACCCCTTGACGTTCTCTCTATCTCTCTTTTTCCTCTCTCTCTCTCTCTCTCTCTCTTTCCAAGTGAAAACTGCGCCGATCGCTGCAGGGTTATCATCATCATTGTTTTCTCTTTTCTCGCTGCGTAACGCGGATTCCACACGTGTGCAGGCGTTGAGGAGGTCGATAAATGCGGAATTCCGAGCGCACGATTTTGCCATTTGTCGGCGCGTATAATATCACTGAACGCACCTCTTCTCCGGCTGGCCTGCCTATACGACAAAGACTTTGGCACCCCTCGGATTCCGTATAGTCACACATCTACGACAATATTTTATATATATATCCACGGAGGAACTTGGTCGGGATCGTGACCCCCTCCTTATTAGACGTCGTGTATGCTCTCGTCGTCGCTGTCGTTCTTGCAGAGACTGGTCGGCGTGTCGGATGATTCCCTCGGTGGTGGCGTTCTCTCCGGACTCTTGCTCCTCTCCCTCTGCATCATCTGTTGCTGCTGTTGCTGCTGCTGCTGCTGTTGTTGTTGCTGTTGTTGCTGTTGTTCTCTACTGGCAGCTTCCATGGCGGCCTCCGTGGTTGGACTGTCTCGACTGTAGTAGCTGCTGAGGCTGTTGAGGGTCGAGCTGGCGGCTAAACTGCCTAGCGGTGTACTCGGTCCGGCGAGCATCATCGCCGGTGGATAGAGCCGATAGGGCATAGGTTTCTGTAAGGTCACGGCTGCCGTGGCTGCCTGTCGGAAGAGCAGATCGTTTTGCGCGTGATGGGCGACTGCTGCGGCGCCTGGATAAGGCCAATAGGGACCTGCCGACGGATGGGTAGGTACACCAGCTGCCGAGTAGAGACGCTGGAAGGCCGCGTAGTTACCGGCTTCCGCCATTATCTCGTAACCGACTATAGTCTGTCGCTTCCATTTCGTCCTGAAATCAGAATGGTTAAGGTGCATTAGAGAGGTGGTTAATTCATCGATTATTATCATATATACACTGTTTTTTTGTAAGGATAAGGATGAAAAAGTTCTCGTTTTGGATGGATATATAATATGCGCGTAACGTTCACATATCGTATAGTAAATAAAGTTGTTTTTGTTCTAATTCGAGCATTAAGGTCATTATATTTATACCAATATATAAGCGAGAGTTTAGCCCCGCGGAGCGAAAGAATATAAATTGCGGTTATGAAAGTTAATTTTCCTCTCCCTCTCGCTCTCTCTTTTTTTTCGTACAGTTATATAGCTTTTATCAAGCGACGAAATCGTGCCTCTCTCTCTCTCTCTCTCTCGTCCTGGTGCACAACCCAGGACGTAGCGGCGGCGTGTATTTTGTACTCGTAAAATAATTCAATGAGGCCCGCGCACTGGCCAGCGGCCGATTCTTATCTCGCGCGCGTGCACAATTTATGAGAATTCGGCACGATCGGCCGGCGCGTATATACGTATATTTTTTTTCTTTCCCCCTGTGCGCGTACGCCCTGCAGCAGCACAGCAGCACCACCGTAATATCTTACAAATACGCCCCTTCCGCTAACCGAGAAATAATAAAGAAAGACGATATCAATTTGAAAAGTGTCCTCGTTCTCTCTGTCTCGATTCTTCCAACATTCAGAAAACGATTCACCTGCGCACTGGATTTATGTATATAAGTAGGTGAGTTACGAGAGGCGGACGTTTTGGAAGAAGAAACGTTTCCTTTTTTTTTTCCATCGTTAGTAGGATAAAGATAATGAACAATCGTTTTACCGATCTAGAATAGTAGGAATAAACGTTCAAGCTAAGTCCTTATTACGTATACGAATGCCATGTTATATAATGCGCAAGGATCGTATATGCTCATTAAAATGTTATTGTTAATTTAATGAATAGTTCATATAGCTGGTTAAAAAATAAATAAATGCAAATACATCGTATACTCATTCTGCGTGAATCCGCATCTATAATACTAAACAAAGTTCAATCTTATATTCAACGACAGGCTGTAATCACGGTCGAAAACGGAGTGAAAAATCAATTGGAGCACACACACACACATACGAAAACGACGGTATCCCAGCCAAATGGGCGTCCTTGGTCTGCTTCACTCTCTCTCTCTTCGCGAGTGCAATATATAACGTGAGTATACGCGGGATCGACGGTCAGAGCGCGGTATATAATACAGTCACCGCCTCCGTCGATACGGCTTTCATGTTTGCTCGCGCAACTACGCGTGTAAGTCGATACTCCAGATAAGAGCCATGACTGCCTGTATAGCCTACCGGAGACCCACTCCTCCTCGCCTCCTATATATACACCTCCACACCTAACAACGTATTATACGTTTACACACATTACCCGGGGTATATACATATACGCGATTGCCGGAAAAGCGCGCGATTTGTGGCGACTCTCTCTCTCTCTCTCTCTCTCTCTCTGTCTTTGTGGCCTTTTGTGCAGCTGCCGGCGATCTGCATCTATATGATTCATGGCGAGTACGAATGACTAATTGCGATGCTTGGCGGGGTATGTATAAAACGGCCGTGCGGCGAGCAGTAGCAGCTCCCCGAGAGTGAGTTTTTAACATAACAATTCGCGCACACACATACACACATACACATAGAGTGGGAGAGAGAGTGAGGGAGAGAGAGTGGAAATTCGCGTTGGCTCGATCTATTCGCGTATGTAAATCCAGATCTGGGACAATTACGCTAAAACGGAGTGGCGTGCCGCCAAGTGGTTATACGCGTTGGCCACACTGCGGCTCTCGCTATATATACCTACACCCCCGGCTGCACGCCAGCTATAGCTCTCTTTCTCTCTCTCCCTCCCTTATTATACTAACAAATAGCCCGTGGAGGCTCACCGGTGGCCTAATCATCGCGTATCATGCCACCGGCACCGCCAATACTCCCTCTCTCTCTCTCTCTTTCAGCCTCTATATACGTACACCCTACACCCACGCACGTACACACATAGACGGGTGAAACGGTCAAAAGGGAAATGGAAAGGGTTGGGCTGCGGCACTTTCTTCAAAGTTCGAGGCCCCAATGTTCCTGAATAATGTTGGCCGCGTGGAAAATTGCTCGGCTACTAGCATATACACCGAGCCGAAGGTGTGAGTTACGCTGATTATTCCTGGCGATACAGCCTATGGATTAGAGAGAGAGAGAGAGAGAGAGAGAGAGAGAGAGAGGGAGTGAGACCAACGATCTTCTTCCTCCCCCTCGTGCGATATGGCTATTGTGTGTACGTGTGTGTTATAGTTGCAGGTTACGAGGAGGAGGGGAAGGTTCGCCGAATGACGCCTTTTCTTGGCTCAATCCAGCCGACGTTTAGAGATTCTTATCTTATATTGTGTGTGTATAATGAGTCGATTGCCGATCGCGCAGCTATAACGCTTTCATCGGGGTTTAGCGGATTATTTCTATTTTTAATGGTCGTGGATGCGAATTAAGTTGGTTGTTCGAGAAGCAAATGTGCACGCTCGTGAAACGATAACGCAAATTATTTTTTTTTTAAATTTGAATGGCATTAGTCTGCAATCCATTGCAGAGGCATATACGCTAAAGTATATTACCTTCGATGAAACCGTTGGATAGATACTCTTGAAAAGAAAAAAAAAGTTAAATCATAAGTAAAACGAGGGATTTATCGTGTACATTATATACGTTAATTTAAGAAGCGCGCAGCGGCGGCGCTCGCACAGCTATATAAAAATATTAAATTCCTCATCAAGGGGAACGTTAAGTCCTCTTTCTCTCTCTCTCTATCTCGAACTCTCGCGCACACATAACCAATCATTATCCACGGTCTTATAGTCACGAAACCCATAGGGATCGTGTGTATGTGTGTGCTTTTTTTCTCTCTCTTTCAACCGGATGTTCTCGTGTGTGCACACTCCAAGGAACGCACGATATATAGCCACTTCACACACCGACACACATACACTTACACACGGGGTGGATTCAATTTTCAATGACAAAGCTCATCGCCACTGGCGGCGGCTTATAAAAGCGCAAACGATCCATCAACGTAATTAATAATGCCGCGGCCATTCAACGCCTAAATTAAGAGGCGCTTAATTATAGGGAAAAAAAAGGAAGTTCGACCGATGTACTATATATATATATATCTTGAGCTCGGTGGAAAATTTACTTTTAATCATACAGACCGAACGTCGAGCGCTAGCTGCGGTTGCCTATGCATCGCAATAATAATTGTCGACTGCCGCCAATTTACATAAGGACATATAGTCGCTCGTTTGAAAAGCACACAATTTTGACTAATGATCGCGTCGTCGTTGTCGTCGACGTCGTCGGCCAACGAAATTGTCTCCGCGGCTGCGGTACACATGCAATATGTATATGTATTATTCCGCAATTGTGACCCGAATTATACGTGGAGAAAGAGAGCGAGAGAGAGAGAGAGAGAGAGAGAGAGAGAGAGAGAGAGAGAGAGAGAGAGAGAGAGAGAGAGAGAGTAGAGCTTATGTATTCCAGTGTGTAACGGAAAAAGTCGAGCGAGAAATTCGACAATTAATAAATTTCGAGTGAGAGAGAGAGAGAGAGTCAACCCCCCACCTTAACGAGCGCTCACAATGCACGATCTGAGAGCATGCACAAAAGGAGCGAGTATAAGAGCGAGGCGCGAATTAAATCGCGCGCTGGCGAATTTGGGCCAACTCGATGCTGCTCTCTCTCTCTCTCTCTCTCTCTCTCTCTCTCTCACACTACGCCAAATCGCCTTTTGTATAATACCGCCGTTGCGCACTTATATACACACAGTCACACACATCGCACGGAATCTGCACGTGGTATATATAGTAGTAAAGATCCGTTCATGAATTTTAAACAGGCCGAATCATTTCTCATTTTTCGCCCCGACATTTAACGCCGAGTGGTACTACAACATACAGAGCGGTTGCAGCGGCTGCGGCTGCGGCGGCAACATCAGCATCGGCGCACGATTATGTGATGAGTAATGCTTTTTAATACCCCTTTTGCCGAACCGTGACAGTCGAGTGTGTGTGTATATGTGCAGCCACTCCAAAACACCCTTAATTGCCGTGTTCGCCCTTTTGTGACTCGCCAAAGCAGAGAGGAAGAGCATTGATTTATGGCGCCCGGGTTCCGATGTACATTCGTATATACGTATCGTAAGGGTTGTCGAGTGAGCGAGAGTGAGAGAGAGAGAGAAAAAGAAAGCTGCCCGCTCGCGGAGAGATGAATAAGACGACGATAATGCGCTCCAAGACCTGGCGAAACTTTTCACTTGTGTACAGCGTCTGTATAGGTGCCGAGGGAATAATGTATATATAGGATGGCTGCAGACAGAGGTAATGGAAAATGAAAATCACTCGGCTGCGCGCACTCGAGCGTTACGCATGAGAATTTTTATGAGTCTACGCGTCTATTGGGTAGTCGCGTTCGGTAATGATGCTGCCTTTATTGTAATTGCTTTTTACGACTGCTGGGGATGAGCGGCGCTGCGCCATAGTGAAATGTATCGGGGTAGCCTTTTGTGCGCGATGCTAGTTTGGTTTGCGTTGTTAAACGCGGCCCTATGGGAATTGTATGTAAACCAAAATAAAGTTATTAAATTTTCAATGAGTTTGCTATATGCGCTCACCGACAACTAACCGAAATTAATGGTGAAATGATTTATTTATACCGTAAGCCTGAATTCCAACGAAAAATAATAGCTTAAACACAGTTTGGATCGCTGATAATGTTTTTCTTTTCATCAAAGTCAGAATGTCATTTACAACTAATAAACGCGAACATCAAACTCTATAACGGCTTGTATAAGAGAATCATCAAAAATGTATAAACGCGAACGGACACTTTATTCGTTAGACGTATATATGTATACAAACATCCGTCATCCAGAATCCCAATAGCGCAGGACTAGTAAAACCGTGTACCGAGGGGGTTGGAAAATAACTTTTCGGGTTATATACACAAGGCACCACTGGGATGATCGATCTTCTCTCGGCCGCCGTATGTGTTTTTCTCTCTCGCTCGCTATATACTTACGAAACGACAGCAAAACGACCTGTCCCAACACGATATTCACCCCCGCAACCCTATACCACACACCCTTTCTCGTATTTTTCACGTTCCATCTCCATGAATGATTCAGTAACGACATATCCACATTAATGGCTCGATGAACTCCTTAATCTGAGACGCGCGTCAACTCCTATACCGTTATATATATCGCGTAAATGGAATACATAGAAATATGGCGTTTCCTTTATAAATTACGGTTGTTCTTTTTAGTTTGATTAATCGGAAAATCAATTGGCTTGTAAAAGGTATATCCCGTTGATTGGAGTGGACACATCGCGAGTATCGTGGTTAATTGCGCTCTACATATGTTACATGAAAATTTCCGTTCAACATATTCTTCTTTCGACCCTATACTTGCGATGAACGCTGTGAGTTTTCAGTTAATTTGCGCTTGGTTATATACTAGCTAATTTTCATTTCTTACGCGTGTTTGTCTAACGCTTTATTCGTTGTGTCAACTCGAAAAGGAATTATACAGTATGGCTGTTAGAACGGGTCAACACAAATAGTACTTTATCATCTATTTTTAAAACAACTCCAGTAGTATTAATAGGTTAATCGAAGCGCACGATATGTAATTCCGTCTATTCCAAGCTACGCTTAATGCAACGCTCTCAACGTAAAACCAACACACACACACACACGTTAAAGAAAAACAGCAGCTCGGTAAGTGCTTATAATTATACGCAAAGCACACTCTTTACCAGCTCGTGACGATTGCGCCTACTCCCGAAAGTCCGCGCGACCAACCGAACGCTCGTATATAATACCTACGACACAAAATTAGAGTCACTTAGCCTCGCCGCAAAAGATCCATCATCAGTTCTAAACTCGCAACAAAATGCGCTCCTAAAGGCCGGCGTGAGTCAACCCACCCCGAAAAAGCCCACACCTATTAGACCTCAATTTACGAGACACCTGACGCACGCACGCCTCTCTATACACATGAGAGAGAAAAACCAACAGTCGTGGCCTTTTTTCTTTCAACATCCGCGCAGCTTTCCTCGGTTGTATAGCGTCCCACTCGACGCGACGCGCATTATTACGTCAGCAGCGGCGAAAAATTGAATAGCGAGAAGCGCGTTAATGCATTTATAATGGCGGCGGCGGTGGCGGTGTAGGTTCTCTTGTTGTGCACCGCCCGCCTGTGGAGGAGAGAAAGAGC
The DNA here is from genome assembly GCA_900490015.1 of Megastigmus stigmatizans. Taxonomy (NCBI): domain Eukaryota; kingdom Metazoa; phylum Arthropoda; class Insecta; order Hymenoptera; family Megastigmidae; genus Megastigmus; species Megastigmus stigmatizans. The sequence continues at coordinate 10,591 of UELV01137041.1, forward strand.
AGCAGTAGTAGCAGCAACGACAATCGTATGTAACGGTGCGCGAGAGGGGCGACATATTTTTCGAATTATTACCTGCTTGGCTGCACACACACACGCTTTTGCGGTTGCAGGGGAAAAGAGTCACAAGCTGGGTTCCTGCTGCTGCTGTTGTGTATATGTTTGATGCTCTGGGGACGAGAAAACTCGTTTCGACGGATTAATGGCTCTTGTGTGCTTTGCTAAATTCTGGATGCGCACATATAATTATTATTTTATTTTCTTCAAGCCAATTTTATGCTTCTATATAGTTAAAATTGGAATTCTTAGAGTCGAGTGAATATTCTCATTGCTTGTAACGAGCTGCGAATCATTGGTATAAATTGGGCTCTTGCACAGCAGTGAATCCAATTTCTTATATTAAATTACTGTTTGCCATCGGCGTCGTATTATAGAAAGTAAATAATCGCAGCTCTCCCGCGCAGATGATACGATAGTTCGAAGGTAATTTCACGAACCGCATACACACACATATATATGTTTACATAATTAAGCGCGAAACAAATGAGACAACAGCTCGGCCGGCGAGTTCTTTTCATTTCAAGAGATTTCATGGCAAAAGCGAGTATAATAGGAAACTAGGGCTAATCCCATTGTGTTCGGCGGTATAGCGGCGTCGCGTCAGGCGAGCGTTAAAAATAAACGAACGCGTGCCCGCGCATTTCATTGCGGGAAATATGAAAGCTCGACTCTAGCTCCTGATGGGTTATATATACTGTACACCGAGCGCTATTATGCACGACACACCAGTACCTCGTTCGACAAAAGAATAACAACGGCTCGCGGCCGCACCGAGCGAGTAGCGATAAAGCAATCATCGAAAGCGTCACGCGTGCCGTACACACGCACACACACACACACACACACACACAGACACAAAGGAGTCCGTCGCGTGACAGCACAGCAGCAGAGCCGCCAGGTAATATTACAACGTATATATATTGGGCGCACACGCATATAGGCGCGCGAATAATAAGCTTGAAATGTATAAGAGAAGGAAGAGAGAGAGAGAGAGAGAGGGAAGGACTAAATAACAATTATGCGCGCGGCGCGAGTCGCACGTGAAATGGCGTCGGCGGCACTGCGATGATGGTAGACAGTCGAAAGCGCGCTCTGTGTAGCTCTTCTTATCTACATATCGCTGCAGTCGCCGTATCTGTATGTGTGTGTATGAGTGTATAAGAGCGGACTGTCATTATTGCATGCACTCCCACTCGTTATCGTGCCTTCCCAATTAGCCTCGTTCGGCTCTCTCGTGAAATTCACCGACGCTGCCGACGACGACTCGACCTCGAACGATGCCGCCGCTGCATTATATTATACCGTGGTTTGTGTGCAGGCTCGACTGGTGCCATGATGGTTACATAGACGAAAATTGCGCCGACACGCGTTACTGCAGTGACGCGATTTCCTCTTTGCCCTATAGCGCTGTTTTCGGCTGGAGGCGGATTCGCTAAACGAGGTCGCGTATACAGTGTATACCTATGTGCACTCGACTAAATTATATCGCTCGACGCATGTATATATATAATACTTTTTCTCTCGTCGCTTTTGTAATAAGTGGTTGAATACTTATAAGTTGAATTAGAAGAACTCCCTTTCCAGAATCATTCATTATGCGACCTGAACAATATTATCTCCGAAAGAACATCTCAATTTAGCCCCTGAAGTGAAATGCTTGTGCAAACGCGATTAACCGTTACGCGCGCCGCACTTAGAGAGACCTGTCAGCAAGAACGGACGCTGCAGCAGTGTAGTTTCCGCGTCCGCCGATCATTCACTCTACATTGTGCCTGGCAAAAACTTGAAACCTTATAGTGGCGGCGGCGTCGACGGCGGTATACTTGAACAAAAAAAAAAGGAGGGTTGACAATTTCGCGACGCGCCTCACTCGCACAACCCGTTACGATGCACAACTTGCTCATATATATATATATATATAAGCGTGCGGCAGTGGCAGAGACTCGCAATAGCGTGGGAAGCGAGAAGCACCTTCTTCCGCCGTGCGGGCCCAAGCTGCATTCTCACGGTTATAATATCGCGCGCGCCGCAGAGACTACTCGACTCTGTCGTTCCTCTCTCTCTCTCTCTTGCGTGCACCGCAGTGCACTTTTGCGAATCACGCCGATTTTTGCACTCGCGCCGATCATTATATGAGTTGGCGCGAGCGCGAGAGAGGTCGGATATGGCTTTGTCTTTTGATGGGGGATGAGTGACCTCTGCAGGCTTTGCAGTTGAGATGAGATGATGGGTTAGAGTGGAAGATGTGTTGCGGCGAGAGTGTGTCCAACAGGATTTAAGTAAATGCTGAGATTATTATGTCAGGATTGAGGAAAAGTGCAAGGATTTCTAAATTATAATTTTTAAGAAATAAAGAGATTTATATATAAGTATTCTAAGATGGGCAATTTCTCTATTATCAATATATATTTATTTCGCGAAATTTCAAGATAATTAGACATATTCAATGATCAAAATAATAAATACATAAGGGATATTAAAAATTAAAATGCTATAAGATTGTTTCCAGTACTTAATTTTTTTAAAAAACGCTGCAAATACAAAATTATCTTTCCATTTGTATATATATATATATATATATATATATATAAACGTCAAAAAGATCCTTGACGAATTCTCAAGATCAATCTCGTTATAAAGGAATCTGGCAAGCCCACAGAATAAATATATTTCGTTCGCCAGGTAACCCAACGCCGATGCGAGATCTCGCGCGGCCAGCATATATATACTTTATACACACACACACACACGTATAAAAACGACGCGCGCGCAGAGAGATAGATACTAATTCATTCCGAAAAGTCGCTCTGGATCTGGATTTCGAGACAATTTGTGTCATCGCGAGGCAACGCACTTCCGGCCAGTCTTCTCTCTCAGGTGTTTTCTCGTAAAGCACGCGCGCACGCGTGAGAGAAAGAGAAAGACAAAGAGAGAGGGAAAAGGAAAAAAGAGAGAAGGCGCCGCCGCCGTGGCGCCCGAGGTGATGCCGCCCTGGCGCCTCTATATATATATATACACATAGAGCATCACCACCCAGGAGAAGAAGAGAGAGACGGAGCGCGATCATAGGTGGGAGATGCTGCTGCTGTGTATCTGCACTGTTGCGTGAGAGAGCAACAAAACTTAAGCGGCTCTTAAAGACTCAGGAGGCCCGTTAAACCGTCACTAATTTTCCCTGCGGGTACCCCACCCTATATACATATATATATATACTTCGTTTCTCTCTTATACCTCAGGATCGAGGATCCTATACAGGGCCTCTCGCTCGATCTTTGTCGAATAAATTATGTCGCTGTACTTGTACAATGTTTTCTCGTCAAAGCCTGCTTATCTGATGTACACATAGACCTTTTAAAGCTTTTGGTATTTCAATCAGGGATATTCGTTCACGGGGAATACTCTCAACTGTTTATACACTTTTTCGTTTTCTTTTCGTCCAGCTGTGCATTTTTTAAATTTTCTATCGTAATCCAATGCTTTGAAAATATAAAATAATTTATTATGAATCTTTTAGCTTCGATGAATAAATTTATAATTTGAAGTATTTCCCTCTATCTCCGTTTCTCGATTTACCGGTGGGCAACTACTCCAACCGTCTATAAAGACTCGTCGACTCCGTTCTCGTGGAAGAACCGAGTTGCCCAATTTCGAATGTCGCTTCCCCTCCCGTTGCCTCCTCTTTTCGTAGCTCTTTTTCTCTCACCTCTCCCCCCCCCTCCCTTATCTCTACTCACGAAATGTCCCGAGAATGTTTCCGATTGTTTCCCCGAGAAGTAGTTGTAACAAGATGACGACTTATTTTACCCACAGACGCCGCATGGAGAAATAACTTTTCTTTCACGCGGTATGAGTCCCTTCCTTCTATACGTGTATATATGAGAGGTGTGCGCTCTAATGCACATTCTTTCGTATACAACGTCGTAAATATAGCGACGCGATTCTTATCGTCGGCGCAGCCAAGCTTTTTAACTGCGACCCATTAAAATTAAGTAATCCGTTTCTTTTTCTCTGACTGTATAAACATCGGTCGCTGGGATCTTAATGTTTCGTATAGAAGTGGAATTTTCGTGTGCGACTGCATTGTTTATAGTCTTTGTCAATTCAATTTAGTAGATAATTGCGACATTCTATTTAATGCGATAACAAATGATTATGTCTACATAAAAGTCTATTATAATTATATTAAAAATACAATTTTTCAAAATCATTTCAGATAAAGGATAATATACATTCGAAAGTAGTAATTACATTATAATTTCCTACACTGTCACTTAGAGTGCAGAGTCTTACCGACAACCTTAGACGACAATACAATGTACAAAAGAGGTGACTCCCATAATTGAGGAGGTATAAGAGTTGGCGCTCGCGCAACGAAAAGTCGTGCTCTTAAACCCATAGGCGGCAGAATTAAAAGGGCCCGTGCCCGCGGAGAATATAAAGAAAAATTCCTCGTTGAGAGAAGAGAGAGAGAGAGAGAAAGAGAGCAAAGCGGTGGAGTAAGAAAAGGAATACGAAGCAGACGAAGAAGAAGAAGAAGAAGAAGAAGAAGAAACTGTATCATTTCAGCCGCAGCGGCACTTGACGAGTCCGTCCTATCATTATACACCTCGTCAAAAAGGCAAAAGTCGTGCGCGGGCGTGTGTGTCTGCGCGCGCGCAAGAGAGAGAGAGACGCCGCACGCATATATAATTGACACTTTAATGACAGTTTCCATAAGCTGTACGAGCCGGGACGCGGCGGCTGAAGCAGCAGCTCCTTTCGCTCTGCCGCCCTGCAGAAGACGATTATTATTAGCGATTCCCTACCTTAGGGAGAGAGAAAGGAAGGCAAGTGTTCAAGGGGGGAGAGAGAGAGAGAGAGAGAAAGAAACTCGCCGAAAAGTCGACAGTCACGTCCCTCTCCCCTTCTTTATCTCGATCCTTAATTAGTGAGCGTAATGTTGCGGCGCCGGGGCCCCTTGGAAAAACAATCAATATCGGACGGCTCTTCAGAGTATATAAGGACTCCGCCTGCGTGCAGTTGCAACCTTTTTTTTGTTTGTTCAGGGCTTATGCTCGAGAGCCGAAAATTGGCAGTGCCTTTATAGAGAGGCGAGAGGAAGTATTAACCGCGGCTGGATAATTACACCGCCGTCACCCGTGCGTTTCGGTCATGTAAGAAAGAGGTGAGAAAGAGGAAATGCTGTGGCTTATTTGTTAAATTGAAAAGAAGCTCGCACAAATTCAAGTATATAACTCTGTATCGTTTACTACACGAGTGACTGATTTCAAAAGAATATTTTACATTCTATCGCAGACTAATTGTATAATGTAGACTATGCAGGTTTGACTGCGATTAACGCGCTAACAAAACGATATTGTTTTTTGACTATTAGAGAAACAAGTATACTTCCAAATGTTTTATATTACGAATTATATTACTCAACTTTTAACTATAACTTTCAATGATATATAGCATGTAGATAATAATGAAAGTACAATAATACTCAAAAAACTGGTTAAAAACTGGCTAGAAACTACTTAACCTTTCTACCACGCGGGTTACATGCAGTTTATATTATTATAGAAAGGTGGTTTAACACCAGGCAAACAAATGAAAAACATTTTCTCACGACGATTTCGTAAATTGCCAGTGCAGCGAGAAAATCGCAGCGTCCCCATAACTTTTTACACCAACTCTCCGCAATTAGGCAAAATTTATCCCCCTATAAACAGGACGCTCCCAGTATAGGCATCGAAATCACAAAAAGCCGCTCGAGCAGAAAAAGCTCGGCCACGTAAATAGGTATACACCCGAAAAACCCGAACAACCACCACCACCGCCACAGCAGCAGCAGCAGCGTGGTAAAACACATGGCCCGAAAATCGTCGACTCGTCTAATTAGAAGTAGGCGTGTACGCTTACCGCGCGCCGTTCCTCTCTCTCTCTCTCTCTCTCTCCCTTTCTGGTTCGTGCAGCCGTCATGCGCCGAAGCGGCAATTGATTGCGGCATCCTTTGGCCTCCCGCTCCTCTCGCGCCGCGCGACTTCCACACACACATATACACACAGTAACTCCGACTCTCCTCCTCGGCGGGGAGAGAGAGCGAAATTTTACAGCGTCATCTCGTGGCGCCTGCGATTCGCTGGCTCGCGCCTCTCTTCGATTTTCTGACGTCGCGCTATCTCCGCCTCCTCTCGGCCTCTCCGCCGCCGCCGCCACCGCAGCCGCGCCTGCACAAGCGTTTTATGCAACGCCATGTAGCAGCCGGAGAAAATTTGGATTTGACGCCTCGAACGGTGCGTGTGCATGCATGCATGTGGCGTGCAGTGCCTATGTGTATATATATATATCGCGTTGGCTTTACGGCCGATTAGCGTAAACGAGGAACCCGTGCGAAGCCTGAAAAATACTCTCTTGGGAGCTGTGGGGAACGAGGGAGAGAGAGAGATTTAATGGTGTGTGTGTGCTCTCTCTCTCTCTCTCTCTCTCTCTCTCTCTCTCTGCGCCGGGTAATTAACGTCGCGCGTTATTAGCCCGAGGATCCCTTTGTTTGGACCGATGCGAGGCAAATCTCTCTGGGCTTATTGTTTTTCCTTTTTTTTTCCCTGACCGTGCGCGCAGAGTTTTTTTCCCCACCCGCCGGCTTTGCGTCCATGTAAATTCTGGCTTTATTTTTTTTTTATTCCTGCGCTTTCAATTTATTCGGCTACTGCTCCCGTGCGCAGCTGTCGTTGTTTCTTTTTTGGATAGTTTAACGAACGCGTATGGCTGTTGTACTATATGGCTTATACAATGACCAAAATTTAACTAGAACTGTTGCAAAAAAAATTTTTATTTCAGTAGCGATATTTTAGTAAATATTATAGTCACATAAAACCTTATGCTCAAATTCATTTACTATAAGGTATAGATGATTAAAATGAATTTAAGAAACTACAGAAAATGAAATATAATGCCGATACGGTGTCCGCTCGAAGAATCATCATTCATTTTAACCCTTTGCTTCCCGACCACCCCTTCTATTATATTCGTGGGAAAAACTCAAACTGCATTGTATACACGCACTAAACACCGTTTCCAACCGTAAAACTCATCATCCCATACTAAACGAATTTAACTCCGAAGAACATTAACAATCGAAAGCGCAGCAGCCGCGGTATATAGGATATATTTAAAATCGAAGCTGAAAATCAATCTATTGAATATGATTATTCTGCACGTATAAAAATTTTAACTCGATCCTATACAACAGCGGCGAAGATAACGCGAGAGCAGGAAAGAAAGAAAAGACGGCAGATTTTTTGTCCAGCAAAATGATCCGCCCAAACTACACGCATCGATATACCGGCGCAAAGCAAGTATTCCATGCTCTCGGTCAGAGAAGAAAAAAAAATTCACTTAGTAAACAGCCGATCGAGCCCATCATCTCGCCAGCCCCAGCAGCAGCAGCAGCAACGCGTGCAAACAATGTCTCGTACCTCCCTCACTTACGGTGCGAAATCAAGATTCAATTCTCTCCGGGACAGCAGCGGAACAGCCTTTTTTGCGTCGAAAACACGTCCGAGGTGCCGATCATCATCGATTGGCTTTCTTCTCTCTCTCTCTCTCTCTCTCTACTCGGTCTTTCGCGAGGCGATTAAACGGCTCTCGTCCAGTTCGCGCAAAAAAACACGAATATATATAAGAGGTCCCTCGCGCAATCTTGGCGTTTAAGCACATAAACAAGGCTTCTTTGTTGGCCGCCGCGATTTCCATTTACGAATTCGACACGCGCATATAGCCACAAAAGGACGATGAGTCGTGAACACGGGCGCGCGCGCGACAGCTTATACCATCGGGATATAGGATGATATGATGATGATGATGGTGCACCGAGAGGCACTTTTGGGAGTGGTTGCAAGGCTTTTTCCGGACACTCGAGATTCCTTGTGCGTGAACGCACGAGAAGCGGAGGGTTTGTATTTATCGTGTGTATATGGTGCATAACGTGTACGAAATGGCTGTAGAGGATGTGGCTTCTTTTGTCTAGGCGCAATCGATCATCCAATGGCTTTTACCAGCCCTACCGCGATGATTTCCTGATTAGAAAGCGAGCCGTGGACTTTTTTAACGTGTTTTCAAGCTTTAACGTGACGCTTTATTAGGGTATATAGATTTCAATTTAGGCATCGTCTACTTTGTCCGAGTCATTTCGCGCTACTCTTCGTTACAATCCTTCCAAAATTGAACTTTATACAAACAAGTGTTGATGGTATAAGGGACTAATGTGTATTTTATTATTATATTGGCTTACCTTCGATTTTGGTACCACGTCTTGACTTGCGTATCGGTGAGCTGCAATTTCGCCGCTAGCTCCATCCTGTCCTGGACGCTTAAGTACTTTTGTCTCTCGAAGCTCTTCTCTAAGGTCTGTAGCTGGTGATCCGTGAAGGCCGTTCGCGCTTTTCTCTGCTTTTTACTTTGCGACGAGCTCAGGGAATTCGATGGGCCTTTTGGATCGTCCTCCTTACCACCTGCGGCAGAACAAATCGATGGTTTAAAATCAAGCTTATAAAATTAAAAAGCTTATGAATTCGAGAAGAATTCATTTGGGTTAAACTTAGTATTTCATAAAGTCAAAAAATTAACTACTTATTTATTGTATTTATATTCGCGAGCTTGAAAGAATTCAGCTTAAATCGGAAAAAATTGGTTTTGAATCGATATACGATCCTTTTAGCAAAAAACGAAAACATCACATATACTCTTCAATCAGGACGCATAAATAAATAGTCGCATTGACGAATGTTGGCGATCATTTATATCGTCTTGCAAAATTGAAGCATATTAATAAATAGATCATCGAATGACTCAATGCTTCGCTACACAGATTCCACCTTATTTCATCGCATACCAGTCTCGCTATTTATTGAACTAGGTTAGTCACCACAAGCATAACATGCAGCGATGCATTTATGAATGAAAAGCGCATATACATGATCTGCAGTAGCAGCAGCTTCTCGCTCTCTTTCTCTCTCTATCCATATAGTCGAAGCAATCGATGTCGCGCAAGGCTGGCGTTTTTGCGCCTCGTCCGAGTTATATCTATATATAGACGGTACAGAGAGAGAGAAGCTTTTGTTGGCGCGGATGCGCGCAGACGTCGGTCGAGAGATGCGCCGCCGCCGAAAATTATCCCCCCGCGAATGCTTCGCTATACGGAGGGTGGGATTATTCCCCGAGGATGACCATTAAGACTCTGTATATATGTGTTTGGGTGAGTGGGATATATAAGATCCGGGTAAGAAGTTGCCTTTTCGAGGATGGATAGATTTCTGAGTCTCAGCAAGTATATATTATATATTACTTTTGCTTTTGTATTTCTTTATTGTCACATGCGATATCTTACGTATAATGATAATCTTATGATAATATACAGTTATGGAATACGCATTTGGTATATACAGCTTATACGAAGTTTAAACGTAAATGTATATAAGTTTGCTGAACAAAAAACGTCAGTCATCGTTAGAGCAATGATACAAAGTTTTAGTTCTAACTGCAGAATGTTAGGTATCACATCTCGTGATCATAAAAATACGTGCAAGTTGAGTCTTTTATAAACATGTATCTATATCTATATCCTGGCACACATATTCCAAAACATGATCAACCAGCTCTTAAACAATTAGAACATCGACATCTCAGAGCTGTACACATCTCTGAACCTAGATAGGCAACCCAAGCATAAACGAGTCCTCGTCGTATACTTACAATCTCCCGTGGGGAGCGGTCGCCTCATCTGGTCGATTCCTCCAAAGTATCGTCTATATATATACACACAGACACACGAGGAGTCGTTGTCATGTGGTGAGTGTATATCTCGCGCGAGAGCAGCGGCGCGCATGTCCATCGATTGGAACGGGCGCAAACGGGTGGTCCATCCTCTACACACACACACACACGGGCGGGTGGCGCGCGCAACCCTTGGAGGGGGTGGACCAGAGGGAGGGAGAGAGAGACGCGGCTCGGCGGAAAGTTCCGGGATATATATTGAGTTAACCCGGGCGAAAGCGCGGCTCTTAGTCTCCGTTTGATCGGCCAGATTCGCTTGAACGGTCCAGGCTCGCGGCTGCTGCTGCTCCTGCTCCTACTGCGACGACGCCATCTTTTCCAAACATGGCCGCCGCCGCCGCCGCCGCCGCCGCCGCTGCTCTTTCTCTCACCCACCCCTGGAGGACGCGTTATCTCTCTCTCTCTCTCTCTCTCTCTCTCTCTCTCTCTCTCTCTCTCTCTCTCTCTCTCTCTCTCTCTCTCTGCTACCCCCGGAAGAGTCTTTCTGTGGATTTCCGCGAGAGATGGGTACGGTGCAGCAACAGAGACAGAGAGATAGAGAGGAAGAGAGGTCGGGAAACTAAATTTACTATGTGATACACTTAGAGGAGAAGTCCCGCGGAGTTCTCTTTTTGAGACACTTCCAAGACGTTAGGCGGAACTTTTTCCTCCCTTTTTCCCTTCCGAGCTTTTCCAGCAGTAACTCGAGAGAGAGAGAGAGAGAGGCAGAGCACACGACCCCACCCTATATAGGAACCGCCGCTTGCTCTCTGTGTCTCGCTGTATACCCGCTCTCTCTCTCTCTCTTTTTCTTCTTCTTCTTCTTCTTCCTCCCTCGCAGCCACTGAGCTCTCTTTTATCTGTCTTTGCTCGCACTTTTCCTCCCCACTCCCCCTCTCGCGCTGTATATATTTCTATCTGTCGCCGGCATCCGTTCGACGTCGCATGCACTCTTCCACAATATTTTCCTCTCCCGCGCGCAACTTATCTCCTATAGTTGCCCATACATCGCGAAGCAGTTATACTTCAGAAAAAAACAACTAAATGTGGGATGAAGGGGGGGGGGGCAAGCGTTTTGAGACGAAGAAAGAGGAAAGCTACACTTTTTTTTTCTTTCTCACGAGAGCCGCGTTTTGGGTTGAAGGAACTTGGAACATTGTGTTTCTCGCCCGCGTGATGTATATATACGAGGGGGAGTAGTAGGATATCATAATTGTCCTTCTTGTTCTTTTCTCTTTTTTTTTTTAGTCCTCGCGCGAGCTGAGATTAGCATGTGTGCAGTGCCGTATGTGTAGTTTATCGTGCGTTGCGTGACAGATGCGTTAAAGAGAAGCTACTTAACATTCCTGCAAGCGCATTGTTTCTGTTCGGGAGGAGCTGCTGCTGCTGCTGCTACTATATACTGCTTTATATCGTGGACGTTAATTTTTGAGTGAGTAATTACCGCTGTACGCGAGCGATAATTAACGCTTGTAGCTTTTCTGGCGAAACATTTTTATGCGAGATAAAATTTGAATGGCTGCTGCATAAAGTCTTGGATATGCGATGGTACTTTAGTTGGTCAAGTGCATCATTATCGCTCGGTAACGTTCACTTTCGCATTAAATGTAACGGAAGCGCGAAAAAATTCGAAAGCCATGCGAAAAAAAATCAAGTTAATGCACATTTCAACTTCGGATTCGCACCTCGTGCGATAACTATATACAAAAACAGAACGTTTGCGATAGACAGAGAGAGAGAGAGAGAGAGAGAGAGAGAGAGAGAGAAGGGAGGGGGACATTAACGACACGCATATAACATATGTTGTTAGCTACATATATATAGGATTCGTCGCGGTCCATATTCTCACTCTTCCTCCCGCGCGCGACAACTTCAATTACGGCCTACCTGCGCACCGCATATATACTCTTACCCCGGATGCAGTCGGAAACTCTCGCCGTGACTTCGTCTGTGCAGAGTAATAACGCTTCTAGGTTGTGTGTGTGTGAGAGATAGATAGATAGATAGATATGAATTTATTTGCAAGTTTCTTACAAAATTATATAAAAATGTAATAATACAAATTTAAATCAGTTAAACCAAAATAAAACAATGTAAAATATAAAATATAAAATATTTTATAACACTTATTCGTCGGTGATATCACAGTCGCTATTACAGAATCTTAAACACTAGAGAATTATCACAGTAAGTCAGTCTTATAATTAATAGTAATATCACAGTATGCAGTTTGTATAAAACATTTGGTTCAAAGCAAATAAATTTAAATATAAAAGTGTCTTAATATCTATC
>UELV01137046.1:0-12780 GCA_900490015.1 Megastigmus stigmatizans
ACCATGTTTCCTTAAAGCTTAGACATTTATTCCACGGGTTAATGAGGTTCCAAGTTCATTGCAGACGGGAAACGTATTGGAAATTCGATTTATAAAGAAAAAAAGGATGGAAAAATCACGTTTTTTTTGTTTAAACTAAATTTTCTTATAGTTTATAAATTTTTAGAAAAATTTAATGGTCACACAATCGGAAAGAGCGAATCTTAGCCTATAAAAATATGTATTTTCTTAAAGATTTACTAAAAAATTGTGTCTTTAGCAGAACGATGAAAAAAGAGTGAAATTTATGCCATCTTGGGCGTTTACGGGTTAAGATAAAGAGTATTGTACAAAATTGAAAAGAGAAAAAAATAATAGAACAACTAAAATGACTTACAAACTGCTAAGATTGCTGCTAAGCTAAAAAAGAATACTGGAATATTTCTAAAGTGATCTCACAACTATCTTTAACCAACTTTGCAATAAGTAATTGGAAACTGATAAGTAATTGTTTATCTAATTTTCATTACTGGAACAAATAGAAGCTTTGACCGCAATTTCTATTTATTTTATACCTTTCTTAAGGTCGAATTTAGATAATATAAAAAATGTAATAAAGAATTGATTATTTAGTTAGAAATATGAATTGCACGTTATGCAGCAAAAAATATATTTTACTTTTTACATTATCCAAAAGAGATTATATAGATACAGTAACTAAAGAGATTTTATTTTTTGCTGGGGAAGAAACATCATACTTGCCACAAGTTTTACCTTTTATCCTATACATACATATAATGTAGCTGTATAAAAACATGTTACTGGTTTTTAGCTACTCTTATAGGTAAAATACTATAAGATATTATATTATATTATAAGATATAAATCACATATGTAGGTACTGTTTTTATTTCTGTAGAAAAATCCTTTCCTATATTAACGTTTGTAAAACATTTTAAAAATATTTTAGGTTATATTTAATTACTTACAATACTTTCTTAATTATGATGGATTCTTCTGAATCCATTGTTTTATGCAATAACAGTTCGCTGAACAAAATTAGAAAATTGATTATTATAGTAAGTCTAGCTTTTATTTATATGCTATGGAGAATAAGGTGTTCAAACGAAGTGTATCGTACTTTATTGCACAAAAAAAATCGATAAGTGTTTAAGACCATAGGTAATGGGCGCAGTAATACCTGGCTATCATGTTGATGAATTGTATCAGCCAGCTTTTCGGCCATTTTATCAGACTTCGGTATAAAATATAATAAAATTATAGAATTAAATCCACCCGGTTGAAAATACTCATCGGTATTCCAGCTTGAATCTAGCTAGTATCCAGCTAGAACTCAGCTCGTTATGTTGGTAAAAAGTTTACATCAAACATTATTCTATGGTGTTTGTTCAAATGTACAGTAAACTAACAAGGGGAACCCAAGGAGTCCGAGAAACCGATTTGGCTGAAACTTTGGAGAATAGTTTCTTGTACCTAAAAATAAAGCTCAGTACCTATAAGTCATTCAAATGGACCCTAAATTCGAAGATAATGAAGATAACTCAGCATTTAAAATTGCTATTGACTGGTACGAAATAGCTAAAGGCAAGTAACAAAAATTCCCTTTCATTTTCATTTTTATTTGAGTCGTTAGCTTATTTAGTTCAAAAGTTATGGATTATTGAAATTTAAGTACAATTTTACCTTGAAAAGTAGTGGAAAAACTGAAGTCTATTTCAGATGTAATATTCAGCCTTAGTATCCATCATCTAAATAAGAAAATTTTTCCTACTTTTATTTGCTTTTTTATGCCAGTCGGTACCAATTTTAATTGCTAAGTTATCTTGATTTGAAGCAGCACGGGTTTTTTCGTATATTTTGCTGAACCTGTCATTATCTTCGAATTTAGGGCCCATTTGAAGGACTTATAGGCACTAAGCTTCATTTTTAGGCACAAGAAACCATTTTCCAAAGGTTCAGCTAAATCGGTTTACCGGACTCCTAAATGAAATGAAATCGTATCTAATATAGGGAAAGATAAAGAAGTTATTGATCGCTATGATATTGTCGCTAGTGTATTTCATCAATATATAGAAGAAATGAAAGAAGTAATTGTGAAAAAAAATATACAAAAGAGAGATATTCCGCTCATGTACATGTTAATGTTTCTTGCTGAGAAAAATAAATTATTAAGCGAAGATTGATAGATGATGTAGTAAGTACAGAAATGCCATACGTTATAAGAAGCCCCGATTATATGAACTAGTAATTAAGTATTGACACAACATTAGATCATTGTGGAAATAACTTTGGCGTAACTATACCAATAGAATTTTTAAATTCATTACCCCAAATGGAATGCCTCTTCATATACTGCAGTTAAAAATTGCAGCTATTGTAATGTTACTTTGAAATAATCAATGGTAATCAAATCCGGCGTCTAGTTTTAATTCCTCAGATCGATTTTTCATCGTCAAATGAAGAAATTCCATTCAAAATGAAACGAAGACTTTTCTGTAGGACTTGTTCTTGCACTGGCCATTAATAAATCGCAAGGCCAATGATTTGAAAATGTTGGTGTCTTTTTACCGTTACCTGTATTTAGTCATGGTCAATTATATTATGTAGCATTGTTACGAGGAAATGTAATTTAAAGAGATAACTTCATGAAGATTACATCACAAGATATAAGCTTAATAACAGAAATAAAGATTTAAATAAAGTTTTTACTGAAAATATGTGTACAAAATAATATTATAATGAAACGATATTTAAATTTGTCTGTCTGATCGTTTATGTGAAAAACTCGATTTGGAGAAGGTGAAAAATAGGAATCCACTTGTCGGTATCCAACGTTCGCTTAACATTGACGAACGTTTACGTTTTGTACCTTTTGGGTTAGATATCTAATTTAAGAGGAAAATATGAATACGGCTAATTTTATACATTTTCACTAGCGCATATTATTGTAACCATATGAATATTGTTGATTCGTTGTGGACGATTTACTACCATACTTCAGGTGGTATGCGTAGTAATTTATTTTTATTTGTTTAAATATCTGATTAGAGCGCGTTTATTTTAATAATTATGTAATTAGTCAATTTCTTTATTTGTTGGAAGGTTGATTCTAGAATTAAGAAAACCTTCTTTGGAAAAAAGTCTTTCGGCATAAAAAACCCAGATTTATTGAAATTTGGAAATTTACAGATAATAAAGGAAGAGAAAAGAGTTTATAAATGATATAAGTTTAGATGTAAAACAAAGAGTCGTAGAGGCTATACGCGTCGCTGAGAGAACGCACGCCGCACGCGCAACGCAATAAGCCGTAGAGGCTGTACGTCGTTGTGAGACGCTAAAAGCCGTAAAGGCTACGCAGGTTTTGCACTACCGAATTTGATAGCACGCCGTATAGGCTGTTAAAGATATGTACTATCGAATGTGACAGCACGCCGTATAGGCTATTAAGAGATATGCACTATCGAATTTGATAGTGCGCTAGACAGGCTATTGAAGTTCAGTCGAATGAACCGAACGCCGAAGCAGTTACACGTGGTCACTGCGCGGGAATACCGACGCCGTAATGGCCGCACGCACGAGAAGGAGAAAACCTTCTAGATTCCGTAGATTGCGCAGTACGTTTACCTGCGTCTTTTATTACTTACGACAGGATGCTGATTAAGCAATCACACCTGGTTGCGCAGTACGTTTACCTGCGTCTTTCTATTACACAAAGGGGGAAACGCGGAGATCTCGACAACGTGCCGTCCTTCGCGGTTGACCATTGCAAACTGAATGCTCGCCGGAACCGGCACTCGCATGTGCAGTCGTAGCGCCCTCACAGTGTCGCTACCGTCCAGCCGCGGTAAAGCGGAAGCAGGCCCGCGCGGTGCTACCACCAATCGCCCGCTTATAATTTCACGCGACATTCACTCACAGACACATACAAACGACGCTGACTGTTACGACGGAACATACTCCCGGCCAACGCTGCGGAATGATATTGATAAATCTCATGCCGCAGATTGAAATCGATTTACAGTGACTTAAAGCTATAAAACGCTAGTAATCGACGCTAGGTATAAACTAGAAATTCGCATGGAATAACGCAAACGCATGACAAACATAAACGTGTAAGGCTAAACAAAGTGACTCTTTTGATCCTTACAGGACCGAGTTACATGAGAAGCTAGTTTCCGTTGGAGGGACTGCCTTATTGATTTTATAATCGCATAGCATGTACGAAGTGTACAACAATATATCTACATAAGATCATTAATCTAGGTAATTGGTAATATGCAAAGACGGGTAATATTGCGCTTGCAAACGCCGCTCCACGTCTTGATCGACGCTACTAGCGTGATGCCGTCGCTTCTGGGGAAAACCTCCAAGATGACACTCAGCGGCCACCTACAAATGGCAATATCATCCATAAAAATAACTACAGATCCCAGTTTCAGTTCCCCAATAGAGTGATGCCATTTCTGGCAAGTTTGTAGTTCGTGGAGGTATTCCTTGTGCCATTTTTGCCAAAAGCTCTGTTTGGCCTTCGTGATAAAATGGTAGGTAGACAATCGATTATCTGGAACTGAAAGCAATGATTTTTCAGGTAAAGAATTAAAAGGACGGCCTATTAATAAGTGGGCTAGCGTTATTGCTAAGGGATCGTTAGGATCAGCAGAAAGAGTGCATAGTGGTTGCGAATTTAGAATTGCTTCTATTTCAATTAGAAAAGTATTAAGTTGTTCATACGTGAGCTTTTGATCCTTTAAAACGCATTTAAAATGATGTTTGAAACTCTTTACTGCTACCTCCCAAATACCCCCGAAATGAGGTGAAATTGGTGGATTAAAATGCCACTCGATTCTTTTTGATAGGGCATAATTTTCAATGGAATTTATGAAATCAGGAGAGCTAAACAAATAATAGATTTCATTGAGCTCCTTGATGACTCCAATGAAATTGGTGCCATTGTCGGAGTACATGTGTTCAGGAATTCCTCTGCGACTTGCAAACCTACGAAAGGCCGCTAAAAAACCCTCAGATGACAAATCAATGGCTAATCCGATGTGTACCGCCTTCGATACCATGCATACAAAAACACAGCCATAGGTTTTCAGGAATGACCTGTTACGATCTCGTTTTCCTTTGATCAAAATTGGACCAAAAAAGTCGACTCCGGTGTGGTTAAAGGCTGGTAACTCGTTGATTCGAGTTTCCGGGAGATCAGTCATCTGAGCATGAATCATTTTGGGACGTTGACGAATGCATTCGACGCAATTATGAATGATTTTTCGGACCTGATCCTTTCCATTCGAAACCCAATACCTTTCCATAACCGCATAAAGTCGATTGAACTCCTGCGTGTAAATTGGATAGATGAGTATGTCGAATAAACATGTCTGTAACTGGATGCTTACCAGGCAACAAAATTGGATGTTTCTGATTGTACGCTAAGTTAGATTTCTTTAAACGTCCACCTACTCGCAGAAGTCCCTTCTTGTCTATGAACGGATGCAACTCACCGAACCGAATCCCCTTTCTTACCAAATCTGGCCCGGTTTTAGTGGAATTTATGGACAGTTTTCTCAATTCGGGTGAAAATCTTTCGTGTTGGATCATTGACAAGATGCGAAGTTCGGCATTCTGTACCTCTGAACAAGACAGCGGAGGTGATGATCGATTTTCCTCTGCAAATTGGGTGTTAAACTTGTTACCTTCGCTAGTTTTGGCACCTTCCATCTGAGAATATAAGCGACAACTCTAACGAAACGCTCGGAACTAGAAAAACGAGAGTAAATAACCTCAGGTTGCAGGTTCATGACTAAAAAAGTCCCCTTTTTTAATCCTGGCAGGTTTTCAAGCGATAGTTCGATTGTTTGAGGCCAATCCGGTTCCTTGTGAGTCAGCCATTGAGGATCTGACCTCCAAAGCAAATTTTGAATAATTGACCTCTAGATAGTGCGTCTGCCGGATTGTCTTCAGATCGAACGTGCTTCCACCTAACCTGCTCTGCTATTTCCTGAATGTCGGCAACTCTATTAAATTCGAATGTTCTTAGTAGATGTGGAGGTTTCTTAAGCCAATGGTGGACAATCATCGAGTCTGAGCATAAAATTGTTTCGTTTGCAGAATAATCAAGTTGCGCCCTTACTTCTACATATAATTTTTTCAATAGAGAAGCAGCACAAAGCTCAAGCCGAGGAATCGTTACTCTATTTAAAGGGGCAACTCTCGGTTTACTACAGATTAAGCTAACGTTTACTTGACCTCCAGCATCCTTTGATCTTAGAAAGAGACATGCGCCATATCCTAGCATGGATGCGTCACAGAAACAATGAAGGTCGATTTTAATTGGGTTTGGAATTAATAACTGACGCGAAATCGAAATCTTTTGCAATAAAGACAGTTGCTCTGCCAGAGCTCCCCACTTGGGGTGAATACTCTGAGGAAAAGATTCGTCCCAAGTGATCTTCGCCTTCCAACAATCCAGAATTAATACCTTAGCGTACAAAATGACTGGCCCTAAAAGGCCAAGAGGATCGAAGATCGTGGAGATTTCGGAGAGCTACTTCCTTTTTGTCGACGCGCTTTGAGAGTCTATCGCACGAATGAAGTAGGACAGGAGATCATTCTGTGAATCCCACGTGACCCCTAACGTTTTCTGAATCGGTTTTTCTCGAACTAAACAGTCTAGACCTATGACTTTCTTATCTATATTCGTTAAAGCTGGAGTGTGATTCGAAGCCCATTTCCTAATGAGGAATCCGCCTCGACCTAACAGTTCGATCATCTCATCCCTAATTTTAAGAATTTCGTCAACCGTATCTGCTCCTGAAATAAAATCATCTACGTAGAAATCGCGAAGCAGAAGTTTACTAGCCCACGGGAAATTAAGTGCTTCGTCTCTAGCGAGCTGTTGAATGGTTCTAATTGCTAAAAATGGAGCGGCTGCCACACCGAACGTGACCGTGTTCAATTGGAATATTCTAATTTTACCGTTATGATACCAAAGAACCCTTTAAAACTTCCTGTCTTCGGGATGGACTAAAATCTGGCGATACATTTTCTCTACGTCTGCTGTAATGACATATTGATGCGTTCTAAAACGCAGCACCTGCTCAAAAATAGTATTCTGAATATTGGGTCCTACCATGAGACTATCATTTAACGAAATACCTGTGGAAGTCTTCGCGGATGCATCAAACACTACACGAACCTTGGTCGTTTCGCTGGAAGTTTTAACGACAGCGTGGTGAGGAAGATAATATCCGTCTTCGTCGTTATCACTTAGAGTCATGTATCCTAACGCCAAATACTCTTCAATGACCTGCACATACTCATCTTTGAATGAGGGATTCGATTGAAACTTTCTTTCTAGAAAATAAAATCGTACTAGCGCTTGTTGTCTCGATTTACCTAGATCGAATTTACTATCTCTGAAAGAGAGGCGAGCTATATATCTGCCAGATAACGTCACGTCTGGTGTTAGCAACGTAATGTTGCTCGCATGCAAGCTCGTCCCTAGAACGACTGGGTTCATGATCAAAATCTACAATTAATCAAAACCGCTCGATAATCTTATCTAATTTAACGACGTTGCAAGAACCTTTCGTGGGAACGGACATGTTATTAGCTTGACCTGCTGATATCCATCCTAACTTGTTTTCTGCAAGATAAGGCTTGAATTATCGTTTTGTAACTTGATTTGACCAATGGCTAACACCGATAGGGTAACGTTGGAAGCTATCAAGAGCTCTACTAGTTTAGACAAGTGAAATTGAGGATCTGCTAATGGCAAATTTTTGGGAATGTCAAACAGGTTGCGAGGAAAAATATCATTAGACACGGCCTCGGCAATACTAGAAACTATCAAGAAATTCAATTCAAATTTGGACTGATTGTGACTCGATTGAAAAGTAACTCGAACGCATTGATTTTAAGCAGTGCATAAGCCGCCAACTGCTCCGATATTCACCGTACAGGTTTGTTTAGCTAAATTTAATAAATTTGCAAGTTTAATAGATATTAGGTTAACTGTCGAACAGGAATCTAAAAGAGCGCGTGCCATGATCAGATTTCCTCGCTGGTTCCTGACCTTGACAACCGCTGTGGTCATCAATTGCGATTCTGGTGAAAAAGCTATCAAAGCATAGGATGGGTATACTAGTCATTGTTGAAAGGAACCTGAAGGCTTCTTGTCTTCAGACATGGAAGTTTCAGGTTTCGAGTGAGATGATTTTTTATCGAAATGTAGTAGGGAATGATGGTTGCTGTGGCAGGTCCTGCAAAGTTTACTACTTGGATAGGGGAAGTTATGCGCTCCTAAACAGTTACGACATAGGTTGTGAGCCCTTGCGACTTGAAGACGCTCAGAGGGATTCATTTTTAAAAATACCAGGCACTTAAACAATTTATGGTCCCCGTCACACTTGGGACAACGTGTCAAACTCCTTGCTGATGATGAAGACGACGCATGGGCGGTAACAAACGTTCTACCAGATATCTTGGGGTTTTTAAATCTAGCGTGGGTTTCTGTCTCTCCCCTCCTTTTTCGGCTACTATCAGCGACGTTGATTTGCTGTAAGGAACGGAGCCTAAAAACGGTATTTTTTATAAAAGTGTAAAAATCAGCTAATGTCGGCATCTTGTTGATGTCGAGAGTTTCCTCCCATTTCGATTTAATAGAAGGGGGAAGACGCCTCTCTAACAGGCGGATAATCACTGCATCGTGGACTGTGACCTCAAGTTGACTCAACAAATGAATGTGTTGCTTGGCTTTGTCGAAAAGCAACGAGAGATCGGTGGCTGACGCTTTGGAAATAACCGGAAATGCGAAAAGAGCGTCTAGATGCTTGACCACTAACAACCTCTTTTCATCGCACGCCTCGATAAGAGCTTCCCATGCCTTCTCATAATTTTCGTTGCTGGGTGGAAATTCAGAAATTTTTCTCAAAGCTTCTCCAGTGACAATGAGTGGACAAGGGCAATAAATTTATTTTTAAAAGTCAACCAATTGTCAGTATTTCCGTCGAAAGTCGGGAGTTTAATTGTCGGAAGTCGGGGGTTTTGGTGATATTCTGTAAACGTAACGTTCTGAGTGCTAGTGTTCAAAGTCGAGAGGGCAGTCGATCCCGCATTTTGTAGTTGCGCCACAGTAATAGCTATCTCGTAGAATTCAGTCTCGCATTCTGGGAAAAGCTGAATAAGGTCGTAATCGGAGTTTAAAATACTTAGCTCTTCGTAGTACCTAAGAAAATCTTTGAACGTCGTAGTGACGCTGTTTAAGCGGAGTTGCGCATCGGGTTAGAGTTAGAAGACGCTAGATAAATTTTCAAACCGGCGATTTGCCCTCCCAATGTTCGGAATTTTGTTCCGATGTGCGCTGTGCGCCTTAGCTGCTCTGAGCTCAGCGCCATCTTTCGCGGAGATTAATATGATTTTAATCAAAGACACGAAAAGAAATAATGGTTTTTCAAAAATAAATTAAAAGGAATAATTTAATGTTTTTGAAGGGGCACAAACGAGTATATTAGTTACTTAAACAATCAAAAATGAAACTTCACAAAGAACCACAAAATGAATTTAGTTTGACTTGATGCAAATTCAATAATACTAAATTTACAAAAAATGAATTTAATAAAAAATGAATTTAATAAAAATTTGCATCCAATGCACCACCTACTGCTGCAAGGGACTGAGACAGCGGCGACCGCGTTGAGGTGCCGCTGACAATCTCTTCGAGCTACGGGCTCAAAGGCTCTGCGCCCGAATAGCGCTCGAAGCTGTTGCGGGGGGAGAGTCCGCAATTTTTCGTGCGATTTCGGAGAATTGTACTTCTCGGATCTTTCGACGTATTGTGTTGTTGGGATTTGATCCAACGAATATATATATATATATATATATATAGATGTAGATGTAAATAAAAATATAAATAAAAAAGGCGAAAGGAAGAAATAACTAAATGTTAATTGATATAAATAAACTTATCTCCAACCCAAATCCCTCGAAGCCACTGCTCGCTGGGTGCTGAGGCGTCCCGTGTCGGAAGCGACGGAAAGCTGATGGCGGTTGGAATGGCGGCGACCTTTGTTGTCCCGCCATTTCCTTGATGTTGAGAATTTGTGAGTTTAGACTTCACAGGAAGCTCCAAATGATTCGTCGTGGACGATTTACTACCATACCTCAGGTGGTATGCGTAGTTATTTATTTTTATTTGTTTAAATATCTGATTAAAGTGGGTTTATTTTAATAATTATTTAATTAATCAATTTATTTATTTGTTGAAAGGTTGATTCTAGAATTAAGAACACCTTCTTTGGGAAAAAGCCTTTCGGCATAAAAAACCCAGATTTATTGAAATTTGGAAATTTACAGATAATAAAGGAAAAGAAAAGAGTTTATAAATGATATAAGTTTAGATGTAAAACAAAGAGTCGTAGAGGCTGTATGCGTCGCTGAGAGAACGCACGCCGCACGCGCAACGCAATAAGCCGTAGAGGCTATACGTCGTTGTGAGACGCTAAAAGCCGTAAAGGCTACGCAGGTTTTGCACTACCGAATTTGATAGCACGCCGTATAGGCTGTTAAAGATATGTACTATCGAATGTGACAGCACGCCGTATAGGCTATTAAGAGATATGCACTATCGATTTTGATAGTGCGCCAGACAGGCTATTGAAGTTCACTCGAATGAACCGAACGCCGAAGCAGTTACACGTGGTCACTGCGCAGGAATACCGACGCCGTAATAGCCGCACGCACGAGAAGGCGAAAACCGTCTAGATCCTTCTAGGTTGCGCAGTATGTTTACCTGCGTCTTTTATTACTTACGATAGGATGCTGATTAAGCACCCACACCTGGTTGCGCAGTACATTTACCTGCGTCTTTCTATTACACAAAGGGGGAAACGCGGAGATCTCGAAAACGTGCCGTCCTTCGCGGTTGACCGTTGTAAACTGAACGCTCGCCGGAACCGGCACTCGCATGTGCAGTCGTCGCGCCCTCGCGGTGTCGCTACCGTCCAGCCGCAGTAAAGCGGAAGCAGGCCCGCGCGGTGCTGCCACCAATCGCCCGCTTATAATTTCACGCGACATTCACTCACGGACACATACAAACGAGGCTGACTGTTACGACGGAACATTATATATATATAAGGGCAATAGTCATACTGCTGCAATAATATTATATGTGCTAGTGAAAATGTATAAAATTATTAAAATTTAAGTAATTGAATACGACTGCTATATATCGCGCTGCTGAAAATATTATAATTCAATAAACAATTAAAGATATTAAAACGTTTATAAAAACTTTAACAATATTAATATGACTGCTATTTTATGGCGCTGCGAAATATATTTATATACATAGCATTGTTCTGATAATTCTCTTATAGGTTGTTCATAAAGTCAAATCGTGTATTTTACTTTATCAATAACCATGTGCCTTATTTGCACGTCCCCGCCGTTAAAACGGGCAACATTCTTTATGATGGATTAAATCATTTTAAAGAATGTCAAACGCAGAAACGTTAACTATAGGTCAGTAAGGTAGGAATCTAGTGTCCCATTATTGTCCATTTTTTGATAACCAAAAAACACGGTTAGTAGGATTGGTAATGATACACTCGCACACATATACTAGTTAAATATGTACCTGATTAAAATAAAGAAAGGTAGAAATACATTTGGCCGTAACAAAATGACACAGCAAAACATTACAGCACATTAATATAATGCAAGATAAGGGACTTCCGGTTGGAACGCCGAACGGGTAAGATCATATGCAGAGAGGCTCGAGGAAAATCTTGTTATAAAATGAGAGAAAGTGTTCTAAAATAAGTTATGGGTGAAAAAAAGGAAGCGGTTGTGAAGGAAAAACGAGGGATAAGAAGGTAAATAATTAAAAGTAATAGAAACAGTGAAAATTGGAAACTTGATTAGTAACTGCAGTTATACGTTAGAGAAGCGTTTCAAAATGGCTGATGAGAGAACCGGAATCACAGAGGAAAAAGAAAAGAGTGATGAAGAAGGCTTAGGACTGGAAATAAGGGAAAAGGGGAAACAAGCGATTAAAAGTAAGAAGGTTAGCGTAGCAGCTGAGAAGAATTGGCGAGAGAAGCCAATGGAGGCATCAGGCGGTAAAGCAGTATCAGAGTGGAGGAAATGAAAGAGGGCGTTACAAGTGGCCAGAAGCAAGTGGACTCAAGTATTGGAAAGGGAAGGGTAACGCTACAAGGTACACAGGAGGCAGAGGAAAGGGAAATAGAAGCTACCAAAAACAGTAAAGAAACTGAAAAAAGGGGATTAAGGCAAGAGGAGGATAAGCCAGCACACCTACGAAAGGAAGAATTAGATAAATTTAAGTTTGTAAGAAAGAGGTTAGAACAAAAAATAATCGGCTGGGAGATAGAGATGCAACCAATGGCAAAAGAAATAAAGAACCTATGAATAATATAAAGAAGAATGATAACCTCAAAAAAGAAATAAGCGAAGTGAAAAATAGTTTGATGGATATGAAAAAAGACTTAGGATTAGATAAATTAGCCGGCGAGCGAGAAGAAAAAGAAACGATAGATGGAAATGGAAACGAAAGAAATACTGTAGAAAACATGATGAGAGATAATAGAGGATATTTGAGCAAAATTCCAGAAGCATGAAGTAAACAAATGATAGAATTGCAACTAAAGGAAAGAAAAATATATTTTTGAGGGGAATAAGAACGATAAGGAAAGGACTAAAAGAGGATATAAAAAAACTAATGTTGGAATGGTTAAACGTACTAATATATATATATAT
>UELV01137048.1:0-18107 GCA_900490015.1 Megastigmus stigmatizans
CTGATTGTCTTTACAAACGTCTCTGAAATCTTTCAAGTAACATTTTCCGAAATGTTTTCGCAAGCTTTCCAGAAATAATTCTCGAAAGGTTTCTGCTAACTTTCGGGGATGTTTCATTGAAATATTCTCTGTATTCAAAAATAATATTTCAGTGAAATGTTATGAAAATATTTCTGAAAGCTTTCAATAAACATTTCTGTGAAATGTTATTGTAAGGTTTCAGTAACCTGCTAGCAAGGTTTCTGCAAGGTTTCGCTGAATCCTTTCTTTGAATCTTTCACAGAAATATTTCATGCTATGTGGGTGCTTGGATCGGGCATTAACTGTTAATGAATATTCCTTAAGGGTTAAGAAATATGCATTTGAGTCAACTAACACGAGAAATTTTTTTCCCAAATGCATGGTGCATTTGAGCCAAATGAATCGTTCTATCAGTGTACTGAGGTTTTTTCGATCAGACCCGCAGAAGCCAAGATAATTGCAAGAAACCGCTAAAATTTGCACTGTCTTAAAGTTGATGTTTGTAATTTACACTTTCGAATTAATAAATAGTCGACGGAATATCTCAGATAACAATTATCTTGATGAAACGACCTTTTTTGCATGGCACCTAAACTATTTAAGTGTGCATTTAATTGAAAAAATGTGAAATTTAAAGAAAATAATGTTAAATTAGATATCCGGAAAAAAAATCCGTTGGTTTAGTGAATCACACGCCCGTAAATTAACATTTGAACTGGTGTAGTTGTACGGATGAGATCCGTAGTTTCAACTGACGATAATTAACAGTGTCAACGACGCGTCAAGACTTACAACGCATCAAGTCGTCCACATGTAAAAATCGTTATAATTTGGTTGCCTGCAATTGCAAATATTCTTTAAAATGTGTTTTATAAAATTATTATATATATATTATTGCAATATTATCGGGTTTGTAGTTCCGTAATTATAGGCTATGAATCGATCGGATTCTGCTAAACAACTCTCCCGCAAAAATACGGGTCATCAGTAGATTATTAATAGATAGTAGTAGTAAATCAGTAGAAACTGCGGACTCTGATTCGTAGATATAACGACGAGTATCATTACGGATGTGTGTTGTAGTTTTAGCAGGAGTAGATCAGTCATATTAACGGAATTTTTTTCCTTGTATATAATTTTACGTTTTGGTTTCGTTTGAATGACATTGTTATTTTCAGATGTTTCTCATCGATTTGGAGGATCCGGTATTCTGTATCAATTACCGAGATGATCTTGGCAAAAGCCTGCTGCACATAGTAGTGGAGCATAAGCACGAGGACTTGGTGAAAGATCTTGTACAGATCGGTAGCGACGTTCATGCCGAAGACAATAGAGGCTATACACCACTTTTATGTGCAGATTTGCATTATTCAAGAATCGTAAAGTGTCTTTTGGATGGTGGCGCGAATGTCAGCGTGACTGATGTATATGAAAATACCTTGCTGATACTTGCCGTAAAGGCACATACTCAAGAAGACTCGTGTTTGGAGTCTATTAATTTGCTCATACACGCTGGAATAGATGTTAATAAACAAAATGAATGTGGTGTAACAGCATTAGATTGGGCTGTAGATTTACAGTTTATAGACATCGTAGAGATACTTCTTCAAAATGGTGCTCAGATAGATCGAGGGGGTTGTGAAAAAAGGTATGAAAAAATTTAAAAATTTAATTTTAATTATTTTAGAAAATTTATTCTATATTTTAATAAACTTTATTCTATAGAAACAATTTATTATATAAATTTATTCTATAGAAATTTAAAATTAATGGATTATATAGAGAAAACCAAACTGGCATATCATTTGCGTCTAAGATAGGGTACTTGTTATCTTACTGATGAGCCCAACCAGTAACTCGGGACGAAACATATCTTTATTTTTTCAATATATACATATTTCCAACATTTTATAACATTTTTATATTATCCTTCATTTCACCAAGTCTTTATTCTTCTTTTATACTCAACGCGTAAGGTTTTAAGAAAACTGTATATGTACTGAAGCAGGCCACCTTACAAAAGAAAAGTAGTATTGAATTGAAACTTTACGTGTTCGATGATGAAAGATAAATTCTATTTATTATTTTTAAAAATTATTCAACGAACGATGGATTCATTTTACATTATATATTTTTTTTAAGTAAATAAGGTTATAAATATTTTTAACATCCATAACTTTCTTTCTTTCGGAAGAAAAAATGGTTTTCAAGGAGAATCATTCACAAAGAAAATAAACTTTCTTGATTTATTTATTAATAAATTTTATTTATGATTACAGTGTATTAAGTAAAGCAGCAGAAGCGAAAAACGAGACAGTATTCAAATTGCTGCTAGACCATGGTGCTAACGTGGATTTTGAGAACAGAAATGGTACATCACCTCTACAACTTATTCATTGGCTCACCGATCACTCAATTATCAAAGCGGTCATTGAACGCACTACTAACATCAACCGGCACGACGACAACGGATACACGCTTTTGCATTACGCTGCAAAGCGGGGAAATAGAATCCTAGTGGAGATATTACTGAAAAACGGCGCTGACATTTCAGTTCTCAGGCGTATGTTCTTTGAAACTGCACTACATTTAGTGGTTAAAGACAATCCAGCAGATTGCCACGGCACTGTTAAAATCCTACTGGAAAATGGAGCTGATGCTAACGCTCGCAATTGGCTTGGTGAAACACCGTTGCACATCGCTCTAGAATTTTGTGACGCTAGAGTCGCCAAACTTTTTTCTAACTACAATGCTGACTTTAGTGTGATGCGCACAAGAGGTGTGAGTGCATTACACTATGCAGCGCGAAATCCACGCAGAGAAGTCACTAGTGTCGCTCTTGATCAAGGATTGGATATCAATATTAGAAACTGCCATGGCGAGACTCCATTACACATTGCTACCGAATATGGAAACCTCGACACATGCAATATACTTTTGGAGAAGGGTGCAAACATTTGGTGTAAGAATAACTTTGGGGAAACTCCACTCCGGGTGTTTGCAAAGATAAGGAATTTATGTATAGAGTGTCGAATGTGTCCACCGACTGAACTCATCGCATTATTATTCATCGCACACGCAGCCAAACTGGAGAGTCTTGGATTTGTGATGGATGAAGATGATCGTCGACTGATCGAATACAATTCAGACCTTAAAGAACACTACGAAGCTTGTAAGGTTGAGTTAGTAAAGATGAAACGCAAAAAGGTTTACAATGATCTATCAGTATTAGATGTTTTATTTGCAAGCGGGAAACAGATGTCTGGGTTTGCAAGGAACGCGGATCTGGTTACAGCAATCAATACAATAATCCCATTTTGGTGTGATGATCTGCCCATATATTTTTCCTTGATGCTTTTAAAATTCCACAAGGAGGTATGGAAGCAGGGCCAACTAAAAAAAGCCCAGAAAATTATAAGCGATATTATGGGCTTAAGCGATCCGATGCATCCTGTTTGCATAAAAATAGCGAGTTACTTGAAAGAGGACGATTTGAATAAATATTAAAAGAATAATTGAACTTTTATTCTTCAGAAGCACTGATTCATTGCACTTTTTTATTGGAGGCATAAAAGATTAAACATGTTATGTTGAAATCTGTTTTGTATTATATTGTTAACGTGATTTCAGCGACTCATAAAATCAGAGATTTTGTTGAAAAAATTCATAATGGTAGATATCGTGCATAACTATGTGTTTGCTAAATTTTATGGGGGGTAACGACTTAAAAATTGAGAAAAAAAAATAAGTAATTAAAAAATTTAGTTTTAATATGATCAAAATTGTTATAAAATTGAGTTTACGATCTTATGGAGATTAGGTGCATTATTTCGATTTTTATTACGTATAACAGATGGGATTTTTTCAGAAAACTACAGATGCATATTTAAGATTGCGAAAAATTAGATTAAAAAATAAAACAACAACGATACGTTAGTACTATTCTAAAAGGGCATGAAATAATATATATCATATATGTAAATAAGTATATAAATATATAAATACAATAATATATGTAAATAGGTATATAAATGTATAAATACAATAATATATGTAAATAAGTATATAAATATATAAATACAATAATATATGTAAATAAGTAAATAAATATAATTTGTATGCTTGAAATTTAACTTTTAGCTATAATTAGTATTTGTTTAATTTAATAATGTCTTGCAAAATATTTTCATAAGTATTTGTAGCCTCCTGAATCATTCGTGTTTTTCGGCCCTAAGTGCAAATACCGTTGTTGTATCAATGTTCAATTATCGATTGTTAAATTAAAATTTATTTTCTATTCATCTCTATATCATTTTCATTCTCCTACTTTCATTTTCCTTATCACAACAACCATTCTTGAAACTGAAAATACTAAAGAATTCTAGTACGTAAAAAATTGGTAAGCTTAATAAACTGTTAGCCATAGTAGTGGCTACACACTGTATCGGTCAGCATAAAGCTATCTACTCTACTATACCACAGCTACTCGAATTCACATATTGCACGTGCTTACGCTCACGGAAACGTAAGAGTATTAATCAAGTGACTAACAGAAACGAAAGCTTGGGCATATTCAAAAACATTTTTCAAAACAACAGAGGCTGTATTATTCTCAAACTTCAATTTACGAAGACTCAAACTAACTAAACTCAAACTAACAATTTACGAAGACGAATTTACGAAACTAAATTTGGTGCATGTATAATCAATTTCATTTAATTTGTGTGTATCCGAAATATTTTTTTGCATAACTTTTGCAGTACTTTGATGCCTGGGTATGGAATCTCGTCCAATTCTAATATTTCAATGCTGAAAATAGTCGATGATAGAATCCGTATAATATCATCGATAGTTTTTGCTATCCAAGATCTCAAGTAGGATCCAGCCTCTTCATATTTATATTCGTATAAATTTAAGGGCAAACGGACCGGTGCGTCTAGCATAACACGTCTACTCTAGCTGAGTGAACCCCTTTAATCTGCTCTGTACGCGAGACGAAAGTAGAAAAAAAAGAAAAACAACTAGAATGCGTGTATTACGAGATGACGCTTCGCGTGCGTGTACATGCTGGAACGCGCGAGCGTGACGTTTAGTCAAATGAGCGGGCGCGAGCGCGCTAGGGAAGCGCCTCCGACACAGATCTCGTAAAATATTCAGAACGCGCAGTGTATATACATAGTGAGAGAGCGGAATTATTACCGACTCGTGCATTTGCATTGCCCCGCGCGTGTGTGTATGAATGCAGTTCTTTCTACCTATTTTTTCTTTTTTTTTTTAATTTAACTGAGTGCTCGAATAACCGGGAGTATTGTTCATAATTCGACGCGTTTATTTAAGTAGATTCGAGACCAGAGCTCGAGATTCAAACAAATGGCGATTCTCGCGCGCAGTCTTCTTAGCCTGATTACGCTGTTAGTGCAGTTCTCTCTCTTTCTCTGCTGGTTTTTCTGCTGGTTTTTCTGCTCTCTCCCTCTCTCTCTCTCTCTCTCTCTCTCTATTTCTCTCTCTTGCCGAGCTCTTCTCTATCGAATTATCAAATTGCAAGCAGCGCGAGATGAATATTAACAGAGTGTCCTTATCTTCTAAAAGATCTTGCTCGATGTCGGGATAATACCCTATAACACTTTATCGCGTTCTGCTTTTTTTCTTTTATTTACATAAAATGGACTAATGGAAGCGTAAGTATAATATTTATAAATTGTTAGGTTTTGCACCTCTTAAGTACAATCCTCACACGATAGAGCGTATTTTATAAAAAAAAGTATTATTTACGAATAACGGGAACGATAAGTGAATTATTCGCCATACCCCATTAGACATTATTCCACGTATGATGTTTATAAAACAATGCATCAGAATTAA
Organism: Megastigmus stigmatizans; assembly: GCA_900490015.1. Lineage (NCBI taxonomy): Eukaryota > Metazoa > Arthropoda > Insecta > Hymenoptera > Megastigmidae > Megastigmus > Megastigmus stigmatizans. Next base: position 5,884 of record UELV01137048.1, read on the forward strand.
TGGTTGATAAAGTTTCCCTCCCATCCATTACGCGGTCCGAAGCGAACTGCCATATCGCTGCACGAGGGCGTTTAATGTTTAAAAATGCTTCCTCTTCGTGTCGTGGCGCATGAAAAGAAAACCTCCCGCGTGCTGCAAGCTCGCGTCTAAACTTTACGCAGCTTCTCTCGCGCGGCGTGCAGCATTTGTCAATTTGAGTAAAACAAGCCGCGCGACCCATTCCGATGTAAAGCAGCTCGGTTTGCGACACTGTATGCGCACATCTCTTTAGAAAACCCCACTGGACGTATGGGTGCGCTATTTATATATGTATATAGTGATTTTCTCGCGTTTAAATGCCATTACGCGGACACGCGTCGCTTCGTTCCGCAGGCGCGAGAGCCAATACTGTACACATTCCCGAGCACGACAGCATGCAAAAAAGTCGCCGCCGCCGTCGCCGCTGCTGCTGCTGCTGCAGCTTATTGTACTTTAGACGTCGTCTCCGGCGCACGTTTAAAAAGAAAAGGGAGAACGAAATACGCGCTGCTATGTGTGTCCTGCGTGTGTGTGCGTGCGTGCGTGCGTGTGTGTGTGTGTGTGTGTACGCAAGAGAGCCGCGATAAGCGTCGGTGCGAAAAGCAGGCGAAAGTGTATATCCAGGCATTGTACGCGCCGGAGCTCCATCCTTTTTTTACCTCTCTCTCGCTCTCTCTCACTCTTTCTCATCTCTTCTTCTATACTCGCATCCGCGCGCTCAGACGACCGTCACGAATTCCCGATAAATCAAGGCTAAACCACCCGGCTGTTGTGTATACGTTTCATCTCTCTGTCCCTCTTTCTTGCTCTCTCTGTTTCTACATTCACTCTCTTTACTTCGCGCTTGGATTGTCTCGAGGCTGCCGCCACCGATTATACGCAATTGGAAATACGAATTTTTTTTTTTCATCTACTTCAACGCGCGGTCTGGAGTACTGCGCGTGGAAGAATAGAGGCGAGACAAACAGTGGCGCGCGGTACAGTGCAATTTTAATTGCGACCGAGGGAATTTTAAATATCTGAACGAGTCAATTATTTTTCTCTTCTGTCTGTGTGCGTATGTGTGTGTGTGTGTGTGCGAGGGGTGAATAAGAGACGCGTCGGGCTTTAATTGCTGGATGTAGTGGGGTGGCTGCATCGTCTTATTTGCAAGGATTAACCTATCCGGAGAGGATAATTTTTCACGATAATTTATTATTTCGCGTGGTTTAGCCGCAGTCGTTGTTTTTTAAACATCCGTCAAGCCTGTATGTGATAGACGCCGGGATACCCGAGTTTATCGAACACACACACACACACACACACACACTTTTTCTTTCATTCTTAAAGGAAAATCTGGGTTAACGAGCCAAGCACAGCATAACGGCTGCGAACTTGCCCACACACACACACACACACACATACGTACACGTATGGACGAGGTGTCCGGGCGGATCTGATTAAAATTACACATGTGACCATTTTGCAGCAGCAAGCTATACGCCCCGTCCGTACCATTACATCGGATATTGCCTGTTAATTGATCCCGAGTATTAGAGGGATAATTGCGTCCTGGAATTGCGTGGTTCCCTATAGAAGTGAGCGTTAGCAAGGATCTGTTTTTTTTTATAGGCAAGAATTAATTTATATACAAGAATAAGAATTGTTTTATCGCGTTATAGGGATGTATACAGCGTTAGGAAATCGTGCGCGCGTGAGATGTTTTAATTGGTAGTTCGTTATACTTCGTATATATGCCAATCAATTTAATTAATTAGAAATTTCGCTTACTACCGTATTGCAAGATATATATTTGCCGTATGCGACATTATATCGATAAGTAAACCAACCTGTACAAACGAGGTTATGCATATATTGATTCGTCGCTATTGTGTCACTCGGATTAACCAATTCACTTGTATAAGCCGCGCGGATAATATAAAGCTTGAGCCGGAAATGTCAAGTATCAAGCCGGTTAACACTAGAAAGACTGAAATTAAAGCAGTCCAAATGCATTGTGAAAGGTGTAAAGAAATTTGTTTAAAATGAAGGAGGGGGGAGGCAAGTACAATGATTAATAAATTAATGTGTTGTACAAAAAGTCACAAAATTATAAGAAGCTGTGTCATTATATACATAATTGTTTTCTAATTGAAATTGAAAAGCAGTCAAAAAATGACTTCCTTAGGCAATCTAGTGTTAAGTAGATAATTATCAACGTTATTTCGTAAAATGTACTATAGAAAAAGTATGAGACGCTTTAAAAGAAGAGCTTGTGTTCGAGGTATATAGGCTGGATGCATCAAACATTTATAGCATCAGCATTACAAGTTCGCGTCTGTGCACAATCAAATAGAAAATACTCAGATCCGGTCAGACTCGCGTACTCCCATCTATATTTGAGTTACTTTGGTATGTACGAACCTACGCTCAGCTGGTGTTCTTCCGCGTCGTTCATCAAATCTTCCATTTCAAAAAAAACTTCCTCGACAATTCTTTCTTCGAAACGAATGCGTTCTTTTTCTCTTTTTCCAATATAATCGATCTCTTTAATTTAACACTGAAAAGAGCCGTGCGCAAGTACTTTATATATAGTCGGGCAGATCGAAATCCAATTCGACAACCTCATCTCAGCGGCGTAATAAAAAAAAAGGAGTATGTATAGGGTCTCTCGCGAACCCTTAATGCATCCTCGCAAGATAGCAGTAGCAGCAGCAGCAGCAGCGGTTGGCGTTATACTCAAAGGGCTAATCATCCATTCGGCTCACCTACAATCAATCCATCATTGGCTTCCCTCACGACTCTCGCCCACCCACCCACACACACACACACACATATATTTACACGCAGAACGAGATACACGTACACGCGTTGGGAATAGCGGATAGAGCAAAATTTCCACCGCATCCAATAACGTCCCGAAGACGTATAATCACGCGGCGTGCATGCACATGCAGCCCGGGGATCATCCCTCCATCTTGACGTCTCCGAGTTCCGCCACAATACACGCGCACCTCTGCACTGCAGCTTCGCTTACATATACACACACCAGAGCGAGAGGGAGAGAGAGAGAGAGAGAGAGAGAGAGAGAGAGAGAGAGAGAGAGAGAGAGAGAGAGACAGGCACGTAGGTATATAATGCAAGTGGAACACGTCAGCAGTGCTCAGACAAAACGAAATCGCAACTCAAAGGGATCCTTATTCCCCCCTTTCTTGCTTTGTCGCAACCAGTTCGCAGGAGGAGAAAGAGGTAGAGGAGGTCTAGGTATATACATATACATATATATATATACGGCTTCTTCTTCTCTCTTCTTCTTCTTCTGCAGCAGCAGCAGCAGCAGCGACGATAAGATTCGAAAGACAGCAGGACGCTCATACGGCGAAAGGTAATATAAGCGCGCGGTCGGGTGGGCGACGAGGTCCCGTCCCCTCTTGCTCATCCGATCAAAGACTCTCTCTCTCCTCTCTCTCTCGTATCGAAAAGCGCGGAATTGAAAAGGAGCCGCGTCGCGCTGACTGCAGTTCGAAGGAAAAGTATCCGTGGAGCGATCGCTTCCTCTCCCTCTGCCACCCTCTCTCTCTCTCTCTCTCTCGAGCACTGGCGCGGCTCTTAATTTTCCCTTTGTCCCATTTCCCTCACTCCCTCCCACACCCACCCACCCTCACTATCTCTCTCGCTCTTCCTTGCAACCCCGCCTCTTTCTTCTCTCGATTTATAATGAGCTCACTCTGTCTTTCTCTCGCTCCTCGCGCGAGTCCTCTTCTTCCTATTTTCCGTTCCCTTTGTTAAAACTTATCGAGGATTGTGCACAGCGCGAGTTATACAGAGAGAGAGAGAGAGGAAGAAGAAGAAGGGAACGAGCTGTTCTCGCGCGTTGTCGGATTTCAAGTGCTATATATACATATACAGGCGGCATGCCACGGTCGTGTGTATATATATATATATATATATATATACCGCGCTCGCGCGCACGCGTGTGTCGCGAGAGAAGCGCGCGCGAATCGAGACTGACTACTGTACCTCTTCGTGTGAGACTGTGCGCGCGCGGTGGGACGTGTAGGCAGGCGGTGGCGGCGGCAGCGGTGTTGCTTGTAGGAAAGAGTCGCTCGCGCTCTCCTGTCTATATCGTTTCACCGACTCGCGTGTGCCATAGAGAGACAGAGAGAGAGGACGCGGAAGAGAAGCGGATGATGAGGAGTAGAGGACACGACGACGACTACGACGACATGCTTGACGCACAAAAGACGCTCATCGTTAAGGAGACTCGCTGTCGTCTGTCTTTCTCTCTCTCCCTCTCTCTCTCTCTCTCTCTCTGTGTGAGCGAACGCCGATGATAACGGTCAACGCGCAATAAAGACACTCGTTCAGTTTCGTTATGTCGCTGGACGACAGTAGGATATGACTCGTTTCTTTTTTTTCTCTCTCTTTATCCTATGGCTTGGTGCGCGCCAGGCGTTTATGTACCGACACGAAGCTCGTCGTCAGTTGAAACTGTACACTGGAATTGGTCTGATTTGTGACTTACTGCACTCTAGGAGTATCTCTGCGATCCTGTAATTTACAGTTGCTTCGATTATCAATGTATATTTCCAATTATGACTCTAAGCGTGTATCCGTTGGTGTACGGATAGTAATGGGCTTGGAATGGAGATTGCAGTGGGAGCGGGACAGCACTTTGCATGATGTACCGATATTTTGATTGATCTAGCTTGAGGACTGATTAGTTGTAATTAGGGATTGATCGCTTGTGTTATGGGGTTTGCATGCGGATCTGTATGGATTGCAGTCAGTGGAATGTAATAATCGAAGAAAATATTTTGAAATAGTTATTCAAAATAAGTTTACATCTTGAATTGTAATGAATGAACTGAATATTTGTATAATACCGATCGCTTTCTTTGGTCTACGGTTGTAAATGTACTGAACCTCCATGTAAATTGTGAGACTCGCGTTAATCCCTTCTACCCGCGTACGAAAGGCACACACTTTACGAATTGTTTATGTCTCTGTAAAACTTAAATGGCTCGTTCTGGATTCAATCTATTTTTCGACCGCAGGAGCAATTCTCACGAAGAGAGGATGCGCGCACCTGTATATATATGGCAACCCCGGATTTAGCGCTACGAGCTCCAGGGACTTTTTCTGATGTCCAAATATAAAACAGTAGCCTGCAGGCCGTACATCTGTACACTTTGTACTCGTAGGGGCTTTAAATCTGAAATATATGGACTATATAATACCAAAGACATACGGTTACGCTAGTAAATACTTCTAACAATAGTCATAAAACCGCAGCCGTTCGGGTTAAACATTTTTTTTTTTTTCGGTATCGGAAACAAACGCAATAAATGCAAATGCTTCGGCAACGACCTATTTATGGAAATACGAATAAAACCGGTGTTATCCATTGTCTGGAGTTGTAAAAAGAAATAAATCTTTTATACCATTTTAAATAAAAAATATGCTGTTTAAATAACGAGTAATATTGGAATAGAGGGCAATTAATTATATTTAATTCAAAGATTCTTTTGTATTGGGAGTTTCATTTTTATATCGCTTTCATTATTCGCAAGAAGAATCAGAAGCAGCGAGTAAATGATAACAGTTACACGGGTAATTGTTTGCCAAAGTAATATAATTGTCATTGTCATTTTTATTCACGGCATTTCGTAACTTTAAATACAATCGGAATTAAAACAAGTCAAACTTCTTAAAGATTATTGCATTGGCCTTTATTCTCTTTTGTGATATCTGGATTGAGCACCTGCACGGTTATCGTGGGTTCTATCCATTTTTATCGATCGTTATACAATAGATTTTTCCTATTTCAAGAATCGTTATTTCATTTTATAAATGTAAAAAATATAGCCCGCAGAGCTTTTTATCGAGTTAAATTGTATACCTATTCAATTGATAATCATTACGAAATATACTTTGTTCATCATTTTATAATAGAAAATCAATGATGACGTAAAAAAAGGAACACATAAAAAAAAATTAGAACGAGGAATAAAAGAAAAGATTTTCGTTATCGTACCCATGACAATGGCAGCAATCAAAGAATATCCCAGCTTCTCAGCCCTTACTGCGCAAAGTCCAATAATTTTATTACATCCCCGCTACTTATATCCCGAGTTTAACGATATAACTTGAACAGACTCTAAATATCTGTCATAGAGATACCGACAATTGTGAAGGCGTCCGTTATTAGACCATATTCTTGGGCGAAGGACTTGGGGATTTATGAGAACAAACTGGGTAGTGCACTGCGTTCCATCTTTTGATACATACCCGTAGAATACCCTTTCCTCTTATTCCTCCTTCTCCTCATCCTCTTTCCCCCTAGAGCCTGATCAAAATTCGTGACTCGGAGGGGTTGCACATGCTCTTTATTAGTTGAAAGTTTGGTAATATACTTATGTAAAAGCCCGGCTAATATAGTTCAATTACTTTCTCTCTCTACCAGCTCTCCTTGTTACCTTAACTTGTAATTTAAAGTTTAATAACGGGCCCGTATGAATTGCGATTTTTTTTTCGGGAGCGATCGCGATGGGATATTATTACTTTGTCCGCACTTGGTGGAAACATTGATTTTATTTTCCAATTATGGCACTTCTTTCGGAAAGACGAGGTTTTACGATAAATAGGTTGGCTCGATATTTATTGCCAAACCAAGTTTAGACTCGAGCTTTTCCAATTCTAAATGACGAAAAAAGAAAAAAAAAGCGTATTCCATATGCTCTACGGTATAATGGAGATTTTGTGTTTTTTTCCCTTGTTACTTTTCGTTTCTCCTTTTTGAAAATACATTTGAAAGGCTTTTAACTCTTTATGGCCGCAATATTTTACCTGCACGCGTTACATAGCGGTAGCACACACAAGGGAACTTTCGGCCTTTTGCTCTTATCTCGTTCACTCGCTCACTCTCTCTCACTCTCTCTAAACTTTATGTTGAGAGACTAATTTTTTGAAAGTAAACTTTAATTTTAGACATTCCTTCGCCGCGGCCGTAAAACAAAGTTATTAAAAATTGCGGGAACTAAAAGAAGAAAAAAAAAATGCTATTCGAATGTCGCTGGGGGTAGAACCAGACACGTCATGGCGAAACTTTTAAAACATCTGGAATTGACAATGGCATATATCTGGAAAATACAACTTTTAATGGCTGCACTCGTTCAATTAATCATAAAATCCACATACACGTGCAGTCAACCGCAAAAAATCCGTTGTATCAACTAATTATTCAAATAAACGAAACCCAACACTGCAGACGCGTATTATTCTTTAAATCGATTCCGAGCTTTATCCGTTATAAACAATAACCAACCGTCGCGCGCGCGTATCAACAAAACAGACACACACTGCGGCACTATACCGCAACCGGAACTAACCTTTCCAATTAGCGTAAAAGCTCTTGAACGCGTGCAACATTCCCCCCTTTCTCCTTTCGGAAGCGCAAAAAAAAAACAACAGAGTGCATCGACATAGACTGTTATAAATCGAAAAAAAAAAGCTCTTTGCAGGGTGCGATGCACGGATACCTCCCTTAGAAGAAAGCGGCCGACACCGGCAGTATAACGTCGCGCAATAATTAGAGTCTCCGCTGACTATATATAAGTCGGCACAGTCGCTTATTAAACTCGTCGACTGCCGCGTATCCATACCGATCCTCTACTTATTCGACAACGCGAAGCTTCTCTCGAGAGAGAGCATCGCGCTGCGCCACGCCAAGTTGTACAAAGCTAATTACGTTTTACTCCCTTTCCCTTCCTATCCTCCGAGTCAAGCGTTTCTTTCTCATCTCTCACTCTCTCATCTCATCATTGTCGTGTCGTATACCGGCAGAAGAACGAACGAGTTCCATTGCTTTCAACAATTTGCCAGGGCCGATCTATACAATACAACGTATAATAATAATACAGCTGGTGGAAAACCGTGGGATAGCCGTTAAATTAAGAATCGCCGCGCGTCTCGGCTTGGCTGTAAGCGGCCTGGCGAGTACTTCCTTAAAGACGCGTCTCAAGACCTATACGCCGGCGACTGGGTGAGGCAGAGGCAGGGACGGGATTGAATTTTTATGGTAGCTCCAGCTGCTGCTGTCTACCGAGATATCCGCGCGCTATATACAGCGCGAGAGGGATGCAAGAAAAAAAAAAGAGAAGAGGAGGACGAGAGACCGGTTCCGCTAAAACTCACCCCGTTCGCGCACATTTTTATGCAAACGTCTCCGCCTTGGCGTATAGTTTAGCCCAGCAGAGAGAGAGAGAGAGAGAGAGAGAGAGAGAGAGAGAGAGAGAGAGAGGTGGATGAGCGGTAAACCCTCGAGAAATTCATATCCAATATCAATTCAAAGAATCTCGCTAAAGGGATATAGCTGGGTGAACGAGGAGGTGGAAGACGAGGAGGACTACGACGACGAGAGCGGGTAGATATGTATAATGGGGTATATAAGGACGCGGCGGCAGCGGCTGCGGCGACGGAAAGATGCGCGACGACGGAAGTGCAGAACCGAACCCCAGCCTTTCAGAGATTGGATGCACCGCCTTTCCTTCGCTGCCGCCTTTTCTTTCTCCGCGCTCCTTCGCTTGTCTCTCTCTCTCTCTCTCTCTCTCTCTCTCTCTACTTCTCTTTCATTCGCGACTCGATATATATATATATATATACGCAATTCTGGCGATAGAGCGAACCTCCTCGAGCATCCTCTCTCCCTCTCTCGCTCTCGCGCTCTCAAAAGCATCAAAAGATATCTTTCGGCGGATGCCCCGCGCGCGAGAGTCCATGTTTTTTTCGGGATTATATAGATAAGCGTGTGTCTCTGTGTGCGGGAGCGAGTAACCGCGGATTCGAGGTGTATAGACCGAGAGATAGAGAGAGAAAGAGCGAGGGAGAGAGAGAGAGAGAGACCTTGTGCGCCGAGCTTTGGGCTCTATACTAGGTGTATTAGGGGTGAAAGGAGAGTGAGAGAGAGAGAGAGAAATGAAGGAAATATTCGCGAGAGAGATCATTGCGGCTGCTTCAGCTGCTGCTGGATGCACAGATGAAAATGTACGGATGAAAGATTATTGGAAGCATTCCCAGTTTCTTGCGAGGCGGCGGTGGTGGCCTCCCTTTTTGGTTTCGCCTACCATGGGCTGATCTATGATTCATTATACGTATACCTCCGGCGAGAATATTTTCCGAGCGCGTTCGAAATATCGCTCGTATGAAGTTTTTTCACTTTGCTCCTTTGCTACTCTGACCTTCTTTAGCTGCTTCAAGTCAGATGAGAAAATATTGCGCGTGTATACGATCGTGTAATTAACTTTTAGATTCGCAACGATAAGTCGCTCGCATCAATTATTCACGTGTACAATATAGGTACACACGCGCGTAACGTCCTTATGATTTTTCAGTTTTGCACTGCTGAATTAAATAATATTTTATTTGTATGATAGGTCCATTAGGTCGATCGATACGGGAAAAAAACGAGAGCACCCGATTCGAAGCAACTCCTCGTTGTTTACAGTTTTAAACAAATGCATTTTCAACAAAAACAATCATTCGTTTGGTGGGATACTCGTGCGGGCAGCAGCGCAGATGTTCAATATTTATTCGATATCTGCACTCTCCCGAGCTATATAAGTATAATATCAGCTGGGATATTCTCTTGTTTTATTAATGTCTGCCAATAATAAACTTACGCTTCGTGATCGGGGCGCATTTAATTCCTTTTTTGTTAATATTGGATTTTGATTGAATAATATTTACATTTCCGCCATGATATCTATGATAGATTGTTTTTCTTCTATTTATTGAATAAAGGTATTTCAATAATGTTTCAATATTTCCACTATTTTACTCGTTGCACAATCTCATACCTTCATCTTTATAGCATTTTACCTTTTTGTATAAATTGTATACGGTGTAATTAATTTTTATCGATTTTTGAATCTGATTGATACCGTTTTTATAGTAAAAACCAATCTGCGAAATCCTTATATTGAATATTTTGCATATTCAAAAAAATACCTACAAAGGCTAATTTGTTAATTAATATGCAGTAATTAACGGAAAGTGAATTAAAACGAAATTTTTAATAAAATATAAATAAAAACTTTTCTTTTGAGGTGTATCATAAAAAACGTTGGACAGTTTAATATTGCTCCCAATGCGAATTAAACTTTCATATGACTAAAAAATTCTCAATCATCGGAATTGGTTTTCCACTAAAAAACATTATCAAAAAAACATTAAATGATCCCAAAATTTATTTTTGCATCAAAACAGAACAAACTTTCGCCTAATAATCCAACTACTTTCGCCCAACGTATATATCATACACTTTACAAAAAAAAAAAAAAAAAGGCGCAGCTCTGAATTAACAGGCAATAATACGGCCTCTCGCAGCTTCAAACTTTCACAATGATATGTCAGGTCGAAACGAAACGAACAAAAAAAGACTCACGTCATTCTCAACTACATCCGAACGTTACATGTAAAAAAAAAAGAGAGAGAAAAAGTTAAAAGGGAAAAAGTCTTTTGTACCTCGCTATACTGTACAGGAGCGGGTCTCTATACGTAAGATAATAAAAAGCTCGCAAGCCATCTAAAGCTCTTCTCTCGGTGGAAAGGAAAACTTTTTGGTCGCGCACGTAAATGTCAACTTTTCCATCGTGTGTGTATGTGTATATATATAAAAAGCACACAGCTCAAGCTACATACTCAATCTGAAATCACAAAGCTCACACATTACACAGAGCTGACGCGATTACCTGCTTGAGCCAACATCTCCAAAGATCTCGATCCCAAGGATGATGAAAGCCAAGGTAGAGATGCCTCGTCTCTCTACATCTCGGTTGGTGGTGTTGCGCGACAGTCGCCGAGTCATCCTTGGTCCTCTGCTGGGCAGCAGCAGCGGCAGCACTGATCCTGGCTGGGTATCCGGTAACTCGCAAAACTAGTTTGCCGAGACGCGACGGTGCACAGCAGACGGATCCACCGTTGGCCAGTTCCATCCATTCGGGACGCGACTCGGAGCAAGCTGCGTATACCGGGAGAACATAGAACACACGGAGAACACAATCGGATTAATTGAAAACAATTAAACGGCACTGTGGACGCTATACGCTACGCGATTGTTTTTGTGGTTTTGGGCTCTGGTGGGTGGGATAGACGGGACCAGGCCTGCCAAAGTATGGGACGAGACACACGAGATTGCGGCTACCGCTGCTCCTGTCTCTCACGCGCTACCTATCTCTGTCCTACATACGTACCAGCTTTGTTTTCCTATATATTTTCTCGTTTCGGGGAGGAATCGGGTTGTTTTTTTGTTTTTTTTTCGTCCGGAATCGAGGCAACTGGCCTGCTATTCCGGTATGTCTGTGTGTGTGTTATAGAGAGCGGAGGCCAAGTTTTATGTGGGGAAATAGGGAAAGGGGGGTGAATTCGGACACGCGAAGCGGATAAGCATTCGACGCCTGTTCGAAAATATCGCTCGTATCGCGCGCTGCGGTTCTCTAGCCTTTTCTCTTTCTCTCTGTCTCTCTCTCTATCGCTCTCTATCTCTATACCGACACTACACAGCCACATACACCGCAGGATAGATATATATGCCATCGAGGCATTATATAACTGCCGCGGGAGAAAGAGAGAGAAAGAGAGAGAGAGTTGATGGGCCGCGTGTAAACGTCGCGCGGCGGAAAAAAAAGTTTTAACTTTGAGGGGATCGACGAGTGAAAAATCGAAATGGGACCAAAGCTTTTCACGATGTATATATGCGTTTCGTAATACTTTTTCATCGTATACGCACGCGTGTGCGCATAGGTTCTAATTAAGCTTATCGCCGCCGATGATTTCTCACTGGTTTTTGTATACTTCATATGTATATATATATATATACGTCGGAGGTTTTATATTTTGGAAATTCTTTAATAATCCAGCTTTTGGTATATACGTCGGAGATGAAATTTGGCGCTTAATTAGAAGCCAACAACAGCGGGGAGGGATAAGTGTGCTGCTGCTACCCAACGCGCGTAGACTTCATTTTAGCTGAAACTTATACTCTCGAAAAGCTAATTTTCGCTTTAATTAAGTCAAAATGCCGGGGCCGTCCCTTCAATCTTTCTTTTCCTCCGAAGCGCGCGTCAGAGACAGTCTTTTTCTTCCTCGGATTCATTACACGGAATTCAAGTTGGCCTTTTGTCTTTGAACCCAAAAAAAAAGTAGTCAAGAGAGCTTTATGCCAGGCC
>UELV01137057.1:0-10031 GCA_900490015.1 Megastigmus stigmatizans
TTCCTTCTTTTTTTGCACTTTTTTTTTGCAGTTTTCGCCATTTTACAATGTCAATATTGCATATGCAAAGTATGTAACATATCCTATCTTGTAGCAAATTTCATTACGAAGATTTTTCTCGCTGCATGTGACATTTTTTCACATTTTCATTTATTATAAACAAAGCAGACCTTTTTGAACTGGCGAACCCCGAAATTATTGATGAGTATGATATTCCGAAGAGATTCCAAAAAAAAAATTGCACTCAGGCAACATTCACATTTGGGTCCTTTTTCCAGTATTTCTCCTGGACTAGTATGCAATAACCCACTTTAGACGCGCGCAATTATATGGAACTGAGAAAATAATTGATTCAAATTTATTAAATGCATTTTTAATTTGATTTTTCCATGCTGCAATGGGTGGCACACAGAGATTTAAAAGGGATTAGCATAATCATTGAAATTGTGCATTATATGTAGATACAACGATTTAATAAGAATTTTTCTTACAAGAGCATTCGATAATCATAAAGTGCACGTGCATGTGATCGATAAGAAATACACAAGGTTTCGTAAGATCTTTTCTTGCAGTAGTGTATATATCGAAATCTAGTGAATCTTTCGTAAAAGGAAAGTATAAAGTATACGGCCAGATAGGATAGACAACGTTCTTGTTGCTGTTTGGTTTCTGATTTCAGATGATTGTTTATATCGCGTAAAAAGTTATTCAAGCGATTGATGTAGCGACGTAATATCGTACTGAAAGTATCGTGGGAAAGTGGAACCAAAAGAATCTCAGTTCTTCGCTATGCTTTCTATATACTTAAATAAGACTTTCTGCAGTGTCTTAAGTAACGAACGACTACGTGATTTTTGTGCCACCAGATTATGAGAAATACCAAAATCTTTCATTGTACTTGTTCATAAACACAGGTGTATTATAATATCGCGACATCACCTACAACACATTAGCCAATAACTTAATCTGTATCATTTCTTAAAATAAACGTCTGTTATTTTTCTGTTTCAGGTGAGTATCTAAGAAATTTCCAGCTGCATTTACCCACTTCCTTTCTGTAAGTATGCAGATTTTCATATTTTATGTAAGTATATGTGAGAAAACTCGTATGCCTACATAAAATATTTTACTCGCGAAGCGTAACGAGTGGAAAGGTCACGCTCCACGTTTTTCTATATATCTTTCATTATCATCAATCTCATGCCCCTTTACAACGTTCACCTCATACACGTGTATACAATCTTAAAATGCTGCCATCCAGATACAAAAAGTCCCATTTATATAATAGTGAAAACAGATCGCCTACTTTCACCATCTCGTATCATCTAAAATCTTTCATCGAGGCCCAGAACATTGTTCCGAAGGAATCCCTAAGTAAATAATACGAAATGCGGATAATATTACAAACATGCTAATGGCTGATACGGATAGACCACAAAATAACACTTATTCAAAGCAAACAAGCGTATAAATTTATCGCTGACTTAGTTATAATATTCACATTTCAATTGCGAAAATTGCCAATAGTAAATCCTCGACTACAGTTCAATTAGCATCGAGCACATTTCCATTCAATAATTCTTACAGACCGACGGCATTTCGATACTAACCGGTTATATCCATGCCGAAGCGAAGAAAGGGAAAAAAAAGAAGGTATAAAATCCAAATTATAATAACCACGTACGCGACTCCTACTTTAATTTCCGGTCGACTTTCGATGCCTCGGCGCGCGCGATCGCAATGTCAATCACCACCGCGTTATAAGAAAGAAAGGCGGCTCGGCTCGGAGCAAAGGAAAAGCTCCGTCGCATCACGCGAAGCTTCGCGTCGTCTCTCTTCTCCCCCCTGGCCGCGGTTTGTTCTCCGTGCTCAACACGGAATATTTTAAACTCCGCTTTATATATATATTTGTACGCGGGTTTCGCGTGTGGGCATGGGTGGGCGAACCAGTTGTGTGTCGCGACGAGGCTTACCTTTCGCCGCCTCGTGATGGTGCGCGCACAGCATCGAAAATCGAATTATTTAGATCGGCTATTGGACCGTGATGCGCGTGGATTTAATCAGTCGATCCATGGAAAATCGGCCCCGTCACACCCGTGCGTCCCGAGTCTCGTTAGGGCTCGCTCGCATTCGAACTTCGTTCTCCGCCACTTTTGCGCACTCCGCAGCGAAGGAAATGATAAAAAGTGAGGCAGGCGGGATGCGTTCGATTGTTGAGGGGGAAATCGGATTTATACGCAGTGTATGAATGCTGATGCGCAGAACGGAGAGGAGGATAAATTGCGAATTCGCGTAACGTATATCGGCGCTTCGCACGCTTATTTCGCGAGTTGTGTGTGTGTGTGTGTGTGTGTGTACTGACTCTGGGAGGATAAGAGCGAATTATCAGGGACAGAGCACTGTTACGCAAGCGATTCGTACGTGACAATGCGAGAACTTTTGACGTTTTTAAAGAGCGACGTTGATAATTTTTCAGGTTAGTTGGTCACATTTGAAGTACATACGAAGAAAGTTTGTGTCGGCCGTTACGTAAATGCGCGATTGTGTGGAAGTAATTGTGACGGCTTATTTGGCGAGAACGCGCGCTGCGCGAGATTAAATTGTATACGTAAATGCTTGTTTTTTATTTAAAATAATCCACGTTCTGCGAGAATGCCGTGCGATGCATGTTCCAAGGATCAATTTAAACGAAAGAATGATTATGCCCCTGCTAAAGTATCTGCAAATTTTAGTTATCTATTTATATTTAGTGATACAGTCTAAATTAAATAGAATCGACAAAAAATTCAAATTGATGTCATTTGGAGTGTTATGTTTATTTCAACGTTAATGATGAAATAAGTAGGCTGATGCTAATTTGTAACTTGTACGCGTGTTAAATGGAGCATAATATTGCAGAAAATATTAAGCTTTAAATGATTTGCTATAAAAAATTGAGTTAAAATTAAATATAATAAATTGTATCAAATGCAACACGTGCAGCTGCAAACTCATGGTTATTTTCTTTTTACCCGACTAAATATCTAAACGCAGTAAGCCAACAGCGCAGCTTTAAAAAAGTAATATATATGCTATATATCTTTACATTAATCATGATTCTTATCATTGGCACGCAAATTAAAAACAGTCATTAGCTCTAATTTTCATAACATTTCGTAGTATCACTGCGTATTATCAGTCTCAAAAAATGCTCCCCCGCACACAATATCGCTCGTCCTACAATATTTACAATTACATTCAAAACTGCATGGACCGTCAAGAAACATTAACCGAGGCGCTCGGCATAACAAGAGTAAATCAACAAGAAACATCGTAGCCCAACATGTAAAACGCTGTCCCGGTGTGCATATAACGCAGCGGCTGGTTCGCCCCGCGATGAGCGTGACGCATGCGATTCAATAACCGTCGATGTTCTCACCAGCTCCTCGCGATTATCGTCATCTCGTTGAGTCCCTCAGGCTCTCTCTCTCTCTCTCTGACTCCTCGTGCCAAGATGATGCGAACGTCTCATCGGCTACTCGTGCACAATTCGCGCGCTCACGATCTCAAAGGTGTATACGGTGCTGCAGCGCGCTTTTGTTTGAATTGCCAGATGGTGGGTTGCGTCTACAATGTAAGAGGTTTATGGGACAGAGAGTCTCGCTGACTTGCGAGCAAAGTGCATCGAGCCATTTGTACCTTTTTCCGATGATGCCCCGCGTGTACCATCCAATTTTGCACACACTTCTCTATGTAAATTTTGAATCGGATATTAATTTGGCGAGCGTTGTCGAGTGGATCGAGATATAACGAGAGGTGGTTGTGCTTTGTTTTTTTTTTTTTGGTATTTTCTTTTGATTACGAGCACGAAGGTGACGCGTTAACGACGTAGTTGTTTCAGGTGAATAATTTAATGAAAATACTGTTTATGGTAAAAGGTGATTCGCGTGTTTGCGGAATGAGCGAGCCACTCGGCTGGGAGTGAGAGGAAAGATACTTGTTTTTATATAAGTCAATGACATCCAGCGATAACAGTCTTAAACAATTATAATATCGATTGACTTGAGTTCTTAATAAGTCTCGAGTTTTCGTAAATTTTCGCTTTTATTATTGTGAGGCTTTCGCTTTCGATGAATGCAGTCTCACTTTTAGTGAATGTTGAATATATATAACGCAATTCTTGTACAGCCTATTTATAAATACTGGTACGATTAAATAATATTTCTATACTTGTACATAATAGTGTAACAATTCAACTAGTACAGTGTACAAGCATATCGAGTTGGGTTGCACAAGAGTATATTTTCCTAATTTTATAGGGTAATATCTGAAATGCTTCTCTTTTATCCCGCACCAAAATAGCTGATACATAAACATTTCTGCCTACCCTTTTCGTTTTTAATATGAATTCATTGCACCATACGATCCAAAGATCGAATTCGCAGATCAATGCCGTGTGGTATAGCAGTCGTATATCTACTACTGAAAATTAAGCATTCATTTTCTAAATATAGTAAAACTGTAGAAAATGAAACGGTATAATTAATACAATCTATCTTGGGAGTTTGCAGATATAACGCAGTACGTTTCTCGAATGCGGAAGAATTAGAGTTAAGAACTGTTCCAATTTCTCAGAGAGATATGGCGTATAGCTGTTCACCTCTTATTAATCGGCAGTTCTTTGTCAAGGCCGAGTCCTGTTAATCCCCTCTCCTTCACCCCCCCCCCCCCCAATAAAGCAAAGAGAATCGAAACTGTGGTCCGTTCCTCTCGCATAATGCTTCAAAAGCATCCATCCTCCAAAAACTTTGATTCCTCCTCCTTACATCACCCACAATCAACAAAAAAATATTCAGCCGCTCCATCTATATGCACAACCTAATGCAGGAACAGAAATCCGTCTATATATACACACGCGCACACACGCGCATAATCAAAGTCAGGAGCTGCCTGGTCGCGACTCGAGACTCGCCTTTTTCGTCGCGCGAGCACTTGACGTTATACCAGCCGCTGCGGCAGCAACCGATTCCCCACCTCTCTCTCTCTCACATACATTATACTTCGTTACTTCATCGAGGAATCGACTCATAAAGTGCGTGAGTCCGTGTGTGTGTGTGTGTGTGTATGTGTGCGAGACTCGCGAGGAGGCGCGTGTGGGCCACGTAAGCGCGCGCTCTCGTGTCTTTGAATCGAGAGAGTCGAACAACGACAGTCTCACGCGCGCGACGTAACCTCGTGTTTCTGGACTCTCTTGTTGTGTTATGCGCGCTCGACCGCGCACATGGACGAGAGGTGGAGGAGGAGCGATTTTTGTGAATAGCTGCTCGGATATATGCATGCCGCGATTACGCGCCGTGAATCGCGTGTGTTCTTTTAGTTGTCCGGCTATATGCGATGACGAAGGACTCGTGGCAGCGGTTTCCTCCGTTCGTACAGTGTTGTGGTGGCTCGTGAATGAATTGAATTCTCGGTGTGATGTTGTGCTTTGGGTATATGGATAAGATCATTGGTTTTCATTGGTGAAGTGCTTCTGGTGTTCTTACTTTGTGAGATCGGCAAACGATCGAGGTGCGATTAGCAAATCTGCAAATACGTGGAAGTTCTGGAAAAATCATTAACAACGAATAGTATTAATTTGAAACTTCGAAACGTAAAAAACTCGAATTTTCAAGTTTTTGTCATTTTATTTAAATACTGCTTTACGTGCTAAGGTAGTGATTCAATCGAGTTTATATAGTGTTAAGTCTTTATCCAAGTGCTTGCATCTTAACATTGATTAAAGCGTGTGTGAGTGCTTCGAGTGCATCGAATAGAAGAAAAGGACTGAAAAATGGGATTACAATAAATGTTTTGCAACAACAATTCATTGTTGGGTAAAGAGCCGGTGAAAAGAAAAAAAAATGGTCGCGGAGCTCGCGCGACTTGCGCAAATGAACGAGAGAACGAGCCGCGGCCAGGACGTCGTCGTGCCGAGGATATAGCGATTTAATCGACCGTAGAAAATCGAGACGTAGGTGTTTATGATGTGTACATATATAAGCTTGGTAATAACGATTTTACATTTCTGTATCGCGTATTGTGAACTTTGCGTCTCGCGCGATATACTCGGATTTATGTAATTATTTAATAATTCCAATCGGCGTGTTTCACACTATAAAATATCTCGGTGCTATTTATAATTTCTCACATTCTCGGGTAATTTAAAATTTTTTTAAATATTAGAGTAATGCAAATGTGTCTTATTTAGTATCAGCCGTTTAGTTAGATAAATATTTAAAAGCCGTTTAGTTAGATAAATATTTAAAAGCTTAGAGTTAAGCGTTATAGGTCACGAGTTGCTGATAGATATGACGACGTATACACGTGCATTCCTTAATAAATGGAACCATTTTCGTTGTGCGTAAAAAAAGTGCACTAAATAGTTTTGAAGTTCTGAATAAAAATTCTGCTGCGGGGAAATCGAAAACCGCTACTGCTGCTGCTCTGATTATATTTGGACGTTTGGACTTGTTCGACTTTCCTCGTATATGGCATGTCAGTGTACAGATAGGTGAAAAACACGTGTCAAAGCTGCTGTGAAAATTCTGTTTGCGATACCACAGAATCCATCCATTTGATTTCGAAAGAATTACTTTCGAAATGCAGCGAATGAATTGGCCATAGTTGGACCAGAAGATTGTTCATTCCTAGATATAACAAATCTATTATAATTATTTTGATAATAGGAAATATGCATTTAAGTGCTGTTTGAAATATATTAACGTAAAAGAAACGCATTTATATTTTCGTACAAAATCTAGAGATCGCAAGAGAACTGTCACCATGGCAAATAAGTTAATTTCCGCACTGATGATTCAATGGTGTATAACCTCAACAATTTCACCTTCTAGCTATATGATCGGAAAAAAAAATCGGAAAATCGTTCGAGCAGTTATGATACGTTCTTCGTGAATAGGAAAGGGACGGTTGGGTCGATACACGCGATCCCGACATTAAGGCAAATTGAAAATACGAGGCCTCGCGAGTTCTTGCCGACTTGCGTCACACTCACACATACACGTCGAGGTATCGTTGAGAGGAAGCACCATCGCCGCGAGCGTTTCTTCGATCTCTTGTATAGACTTTTTATCGCGATTACGCCGTCGATTAGACGTTTCTTCTGTCGAATTTAATGCTGCTGAACGAAGCTTGATACCTCGGATCTCGAATACGAGGACCGAATTGTTATTTCGAGAAAATGATTTCGGATAATTCTGTAAGCAATGTATGCATTTATTGCCTTATCGCTGTTTTACGAAATGGTATTTATCTCGCTTTTTCATCTGTGATTGCATGATTATGTTTTTTATATACTTGCCCAAAATTTTTATATATTAAAATAAGGATCGGATGGTTTTTATTATGTTCGAGTATCAAAACGAAAATCTGTCGATTTAACAATTTTTGTGAAAAATATATGTACATTTTTCACTCGTCTGTATAAGTACGTAAATATCGATTGTTCATCTTATTTTTATTTTAAATCAATTTTTAACTTGCGGGATCTGCTCTTTTACCAATATCTGAATGCAATACAAAAGCCATAAACATAAACACTCGTGGAGCTCTTTAGGTAATCTATTAATTTAGAAATTTTAATTATACATTGCATAATTTGCGAACGGTAACGTAAGCGTTTTAAGCAATGCAAGGAAATTATTTAAAACACACGACTAAAACATATTAATGGCCCTGGAAAATTATATGCTTACAAAGATGAAATGTTTGTTCGCAGTCAAATCGAATGAAGAAGATGAAGTTAACGAGATGATTAAATTTCTTAGCCACTAATGGGAGTTTAACATTATTTCGCGACTTTTCCTCTGCTAATTATTTGGCCAAGTTTGACTTTGAGTCTTAACTTACGATAAACTTTCCAATCGTATACGCGTCAGACAAATATATAAAAGTTCGCCAATCTCGGAAGTTTCATTAATCTCAATGAAAATCCGGTACTAAACGCAGATAAGGATGGTTTAGCCGGACCAATTAACCTGCCAGCAACACCTCCTGCGCACAGCAAAAACAACCACACACATCACCCCGCGGTATCAACCATCGTCAAATCGTGTCTCACCAAACCTGCTCGCGAGAGCCCAATCGAAAGTGCACCACGACACCGTCTCTCGGCCTGCACTAAACAATAGAAAAACCCACACAACAAAAAAGAAAATCCACATCGGCTCTCCGCACGAAAAGTCGATTGGCCTCCTTCTCCACATACACACAGCCTCTGTCGATTCATCAGATATTCCAGCGATAAAGCACCACTTGCACAAGCTTCGCGGCAATAGCAGCAGCAACAGCTGGCAAGCCATAAGAGAGCGCGGGCGCGGTGAAAGGCCTACTCGCAAAGTAGCAGCGCCAGCAGCAGCATCCACCCTGACCTTTGGAATTAACTTATCCACGCGCGCGCGCGCGCGCGCGCACCGCTTTTAAGTAGCGGCAGCAGCAGCAGCAGCCAGCCCAGCTCCCCAGTAAATTACCCAAGCGGCATAGCAGTTGCTGGCTGCAGCGCTATTCGCGATTTCACCGTTATGTACCGTGACTCTGCCATTAGACGGTCTATAAAAGACCTCTTGAGCAGCTCTGGATTATGCGCCTTTGCCGCCGCCGCCGATCTTTTACGCATGTAGGTATGGACCACTTCCCCTCCCCCGGCTATTATGCCGCGCTGAATTAGATATTCAGATTGGGCGGAGGAGAGAGAGACCTCTGCACTCTCCGTTGGCTAAACACACCCTTTCCAGACAATTAATGGCTTTTTCAGATTCGTCGATAGGGTTAGGCCCTGTAGTTTTCTGTTACATTCTATTCAGCGGCTCACAAACTATATATGTACGAAATCGTGAATTACGGTCTGATTTGATAAGTGGATATATATATATGTACACACACGTTCAAGTTCTACTCACTCGAGCATGCACTTTTAGATTTTAGTATATATATACCCGGGTGGATTGTACAACGCGACTGTCAGAAAATGCATAAAACACGACGTTGGGTGTATAGAGCCTTAAATCTCCGTAACGAATGCGGGGAAAATTCAAATTAACAGCGTTCGACGCGCGCAAATCAGCTGGGCCGTCTTTTCCAAAGCGCGCGAGTAGATCGTAATATAATGTTTAGCCGCGCGGCAATCAACGACTCTCATGGAAATATCCTACATAGCCAAACAAGCATTTAACAGCTTGTGTGTACAAGCAAAAAATCGTACATATATATACGCGTGCGCGCGTGTGTGTGTGTGTGTATTTGCAATACGATTATCATGCATAAGCCAACGAGACGGTTATGCGAATGAATCATTCACCAATTGCTGCGCGAAAGTAAAGGTTCGCGCTTATAACGGTAAACACGTGTGCGCGATTCGAAATTAGGCTTTAAAGCATATAGGTACGGCTTTTTATGCATAGTATCACGCGCATCGCGTGCAGCGCCTTTTGCCACGTTGCGCTCATGAAGATGCGACGCGCGACCATATATCGACTTACCCGACGGACTGTCGACGTTTCCGTTCCAAGAATAAAACGCATAATATAGCTTGCCGCAGAAGTGAAATGCGTTTGGTGCGATGCGCTTATCGATGCGTTTAAAATTGCATTAAAATTCAGCACTCTAAGCATATTTGCAATAAATTAAATTCATCCTTCGCGACGAATTTCTTGGCATATTCGGGGTAATCGAATGAAAGTCCGAAATATATAATATTTTCAAAGAATAAAGCCATCATAATGTTCATAAAAATGCCGTTTCCGTTCATCTCAAACCAAATATCCTGCGCACATCAAACCTGTTATTATATTCGTCATCAGTTGAGGAGCTCTTTAAGGGGGAAAACTCTTTTAGAAATTAAAAAAATGATGGGTTTTTTAAGAATTTTTTTGAGGAGACAAAAATATTTATTATTTCCTGAATTTTAATAACATTTTTACACACTATTAAAAAACCTTAAATGATTTTTTATTTAAAAAAAAACAAACAAAATGGCGGTGCTATGCGGCGCCGTAGTT
>UELV01137073.1:0-11308 GCA_900490015.1 Megastigmus stigmatizans
CTCTCTCTCTCTCTCTCTCTCCCTCCCTTTCTAGCTCATTCTCTCTACCTCTCTATCTCTCCGTCTCTCTACATATCTATCTCTCTATCTCTCTATCTCTGTCTCTCTCTATCTATATCTCTCTCTATTTTGGTCTATCTCTCTAGCTCTCTATCTATCTATATCTGTTTCTATGTCTATGTCTCTCTCTATCTCTATATCTCTACCTCTGATTCTCTCTATCTATATCTCTACCGACCTCCATCTTTTTCTCCCTATCTCTCTCGCTATCCCTCTCTTTTTCTATCTCTATCCCGGTTTATCTCTCTATATGTGTCTATCTCTCTCGATCTCTCGGTATCTCTGCCTATCTTTCTCCTTTGATCTCTCTCGATCTCTAACTATATCTCTCTCTCTCTATCTGTATCTCTCTCTATCTCGGTCTATCTCTCTCGATCTCTCAATATCTCTCTCTATCTCTCTCTGTCTTTAACTCTATCTTTCTCTCTATCTCTAACTCTTTTTTTTGTGTAGGGGGTTGTAGGGTGAAAATCCTTTAGGGGACATAGTACACATTGTGGCTGAGATCGTCGAAACGATCTCAACCCCAGTGCCACGCCGAGTGTCGGAGTCTCCAATGTGGCATACCAACTAAAACTCTTTCGCTTTACGGATGTGAAGCTGCAACCCGATATCCCCTTTTCCTCTTGTAGTACCCACTGGAACTACTCTTGCGCATTACTTCAGTGGGGCCTTTTCCAATCCCAAAGGATTCCTCTTTCGATGCCGTATTTCTTAGCCTATCAGTCTTGGTCTCCCTTCAGTCATTTCTTCTTTCTTCTCTCTCCTTTTCTTCTTTGGCTTTTATAGTTTCCCTAATGAAGGTAGCTATTTTGTCCCAGTTTTCTTGTGTCGAAAGCATGGTCGCTATTATGTTGTTCTTCGTCAGCGGCGACCCGGTTTCCACGGCTACCTGTCTTCTCTCCCGCTCGTGCGCTGAGCACACGAACTAGGTGTGTTCGGCATCGTCTTTCTCTTCACCGCAAAAGCAGTAGTTGCTGTTGGGTCTGTGCGTCCTCTCGAGCAAATAGATGCCAAAGGACCCATGCCCGCTAAGTGCTTGCGTGAGGCGGTATTCCATTACCCCATGTACGTATAGAACCCACTCCTTTATCCTCGGTATAAGTTCATAAGTCCAGCGGCCTTTATTCGACGAATCCCATCTGTGTTGCCATGACATTAGCAACGTCTCCCGTGCAGTTTCTCGAATACTCTTCTTCTTATCTTCGGTTGTATGGCCTTGTGTCTTTCGGTGCTCCTCCTCGACCGTCCATACTTCTTTTCTCTCCAGAGCCAACAACCTGAACAGGGGGACCCCTGAAAGCACAATGGCAGCTACTCCAGAAATCGTTCGCCATCCACTTATTATCCACAGGTTCATTTTACGCTGCACTGTTCCCATGTGTTTGTCCACTATATATGGAGCAACATGTTCTGCCCATGCAGGTACCCCGTACAGATGGATGGACTCTACCACCGTCGAGAGCAACCGCCTGCGCGCTGACCAAGGCCCTCCTATATTGGGCATAAGTCGCATCAGCGACGTACAGACCACTGACGCTTTCGTTGCTACTTCCTTTACGTGGTGTTAGGAAGACCACTTGCTGTCCAGCCATACCTCCAGGTATTTAAGTTCGTTCTTCTGAGGGATCTCATAACCATTGATTCGAAAATGGGGTGCCTCGAATTTTCTTCGTCTCGTTACTAATATGCCTTCGCATTTGCGAACTGTGAGTTGCAAGAACTTGCTTGTCAGCCACTCGGCTATCAATTCCAGAGCTTCATTAGCTATCAGCTCTACCAGCTTTGCTGTTTCCGCTACCACGACCAATACCAGGTCATCGGCGAAGCCAGTCAGCGATGCTCTATTTGGTAACTTGAGCCTCAGTACCATGTCGTACCTGCAGATCCACAAGAAGAGACCCTTTATGAATCCTTGCGGTACTCCTGCCTTGAGGTCGACTACGACTCGTCCTTTCTCCATTCTTCAAATCTCTGCTCATGATCCTAAGGAGGTACTGGGGCATCTTCTTCTCCTCAGTCAGCGACTGGTCAATACGCTCCCATCTTGCAAAGTTGAACGCGTTCATCACGTCGAGCGTTATTATGTACAGGGCCTCATTAACTTTCTCCTGCACCTTTCGCCTTAGCGCATGATCGGTTGACTTGCCCTTGCGGAAGCCGTACTGCACTGGGAAGATCCCTTCGTTTTCTTCTCCTTCGAGCACTTTCTCCATCCTATTGAAAATCATCCTCTTCAGAAGCTTGCCAGGCGACTCGATCATTCCCAGAGACTTGACCGATGAGGGATCGTTCGCCGTACCGCTTTTCCCCTTGGGAATTAGGACCTGCTTCTACAGCTTCCATTCGTCCGGGAAATAACCGTCAGCCAAGCATGTGTTGAAAACCCTCAGCAATGACTGAGGGTTCATCTGCGCCACCAAGCACATTACTTCATTGGGAATTCCATCTAGTCCTGGGCTTTTCCTGGAAGCGAGTTTATTAGCTGTGACCTCCAGCTCTTCTATAGGGAAAGGCTCATTTGCTTGAGTGCTCTCTTCGTTCGAGAAGCTTGTCCGTGGTTCCCCCGCTGGGAATAGTACTTCGATTCTTCGCAGGCTTAGCTCGTCTCGCGGTATGCTGGTACCCTGAGACTTCCGCAGTTTACCCATAACTATCTTGTACGGTAATCTCCAAGAATCCCAGTATATCGACTCGATGAGGGTTTTCCAGCACTCGCTCTTGCTCATCCGGATCGCTATTCTGAATATCCTTTTGGCTTCTTTATACGCCTCTTATTCGTCCAATGTGTTTTGCCGATTCCTCTACCTGCTCCGCTGAAATATCCTTCGGCGATTATTGCACTCCTTCCTGAGTCTCGTCAACTCCTCGTTCCACCAGTAGACCGCTTTCATGTGGTACAAGTACGGCCGGCGTGGCATTGAAACATTGCACGCTTCCGTTATGGCTCTCACGAGAACTTTGGCTACCTGTTCTGCGGTAGCGCTGCCAAACTCTTCTGGGTTGATTGCCTCGATCATTACCTGGAATTTTTCCCTCTTCATCTTTTTGTGAGACCAGTCGCCTGCTCCTCGATATTTCCTCTGTTACCTCTGAGACTCAACTATTTTGACTAAAACATATCGGTGATCACTGAGCGACTCGTTGCCTAATACCTCCCATGAGGAAATTTTCATTCGTACTTCCTGCGATATAAAAGTCAGGTCTAGTACTGATCTCACTGCTCCCTTCTGGTAAGTATGTACTTCTGGCTGATTTACCGCTACAAAACTGTAGGCTGCCATCATTTCTTCGATAGTATCGCCTCTTGAATCTCGCGACCCTCCAGCCCACGCCGTTGCCTTAGCATTAAAATCGCCCGCCACTACTAGTGGGTCCTTCCACTTACTGATCTGGTGTTCCAGTGCAGTCAGATCCTGTTCTACTTGTACGTCCAGGGCGTTTGGTAAAAAATAGCAACTAAACACCACCAGCTATCCAATGGCCTCGCCCGGGTGCTACCTCTCTGATGCGGCCAAGGTCTTCGCAAACGTGTATAGCCACGTCACCTCTCTATTTCTATCCCTATCTCTCTCTCTCTCTCTCTCTCTCTCTCTCTCTCTCTCTCTATCCCTCTATCTATCTCACTCTATATATATCTCTCTATCTCTGTGTCTCTCTATATTTCTCTCTATCTCGGTCTATCACTCTCGATCTATCTAGCTCTCTATATCTCTCTCCATCTCTGAATATCTCTCTCTATCTCTCTCTATCTCTCTCTATCTCTCTATCTCTCCCTCTATCTCTCTACCTCTCTCACTATCTATCTCTCTTTACATGTCTCTAACTGTCTATTTCTAAATATCTCCATCTCTCTCTGTCTCTATCTCTATCTCTCTCTACCTCTACCTCTCTCTACCTCTCTCTACATCTTTCTTTCTCTCTCTCTCTCTCTCTCTCTCTCTCTCTCTGAGTCCTTTTCAAATATTCTCTCCTCTCCGACAGCGAACGCCGATACTGCTGATATCGGAAGCTTTTATTTCGCCACGGTATCGCATCGAGAGGTGCTTCAAGCCATAAATAGATCTGCTTCCTGCGCCACGGCTCCAGATGGTATTTCTGCGGAAATACTGAAGCTCCTGGCCCCGTCCCTAATTGCGCCAATTTCCTCCATCTTCAACTCCTCGTTGAATTCGGCCACTTTTCCCATGTCTTGGAAGCGGGCCTTCCTCTCACCTTACGCGAAAAAGGCATCTATGTCATCCATGTCTGACACGCGCCCCATAGCAATGCTATGTGAGATCTCGAAGGCTCTCGAACGTGTCGCGCATCAGCAGCTCTCTCGACATTTGGAGTCATCTGGTCTCCTTGACTCCAGACAAGCAGGTTTTCGCTGTGGCCACAGCATTCAGTTGGCACTCTTGGGGGTCCTTGACGATGTTAGGAGAGCAATAGACAGGCGCATGATAATTGCGCTTGTCTTGTTTGACTTTACCAAAGCATTCGACATGGTCCCCGACGGCTTCCTCCTCCAAAAGCTAAAGCGCATGATGTGTTCTAACGCGGCCCTCGCGTGGTCTTATGCATATTTACATGACAGGTTCCAAGCTGTGATAGACACGGGTGGCTCAACATTTGAATGGCTGAAGGTCATGGCTGGTGTCCCACAGGGCAGTGTCCTAGGTCCTCTTCTCTTTATCGCATACATAAACGACCTGCCGTCAGTGTTGAGTGTCTCACGCCACATGATCTTCGCAGACGACACCCAGATCTATCACTCTTTTCCACCAGCCAACCTCCGCAAGGGTATTGAGTCGACCACTCGTGATGCCGAGGCAGTGGCCGCCTGGGCTGATGAAAATGGCCTTTCTCTGAACCTCGGGAAGACTAAGGTGATTCTAGGCAGCGAGTGCTTCATCTCTCGTATTGACCTTAACAGCATCCCCAAAGTTTCCCTAGAAAAGAATCTTGGTATCCTCGTCACCTCCACTCTCAATTGGGCTCCACATGTGAATCAAATCGTAGGTCGAGTCTTCGACGCACTTCGAGGCACCACCGCCATTCCCTTTCTTTTACTTTAAGAAAAGGTCGAGTTGAGAGTCTGGTTTTTCCCCATTTCGATTTCGCTTGTGCTGTCTATAATGACCTAGACAAAACTCGTAACACTAAGATTCAGCGAGCACTTAATGCGTGTCTGCGCTTCGTGTGTGGCAATATCCCTCCTTTCCGCCTCTTATAGGCTCTCTGGCGTTTAACATCATGGCACATCGCAACCCAGTATACCATGTCGTCAACTTCCAGCGTATGAACGTTGACGTGATTGCTCGCTCCTCCAGTCGGCTTCCACCATACTTTGTTTTACGCAGTACCCAGAACCGAGACGTGGCGCAGATCTTTCACCATCACGGCATCAAACATCTTGAGCGATCACGCACCGCCGCCCTTCTGTCCGGAGAACTCTACAAGATACAAGGCCGACCTCCTGGACGAGCTGCTGCATAGAAACAAAGCCGATTGGAGGCACAGGGTCGAGACGAAGGGACTGCGAGACGAAGACCTGACTTGAGATGACATCGTAAGGATCCAGATATTCACAACCGCACCAACCGCTCCCATCATTCAACATCATAGATTATAATTCAAGAGCGCAAAAACGCACATTCAAATTATTTTAAATTCAATTAGCCAAATTAAATTCTTTTATCATTTCTTTTCACACGCATTATACCATATCACATCATGCCAAAGATTTGAATCCATCTGTCACATATTTTATTGTTGTTTCTTATTAGAGAGTTTAAATTTTATTACTATTTTTGTTAACAGTATTATTATTATTGTTTTGTTTTATATTGTTATATTTTCACTGTTTCTAACTGTACTCGCTAAATTTTTCAACTCAACTTTATATTGTTATTGTAAATATAATGCAAATTGTAATGTTCATACTACATGTAATGTATATGGGCCACATGAGGTTATACCTCCCGGCGCCTAATAAATAGTATCAATCAATCAATTAATCTCTCTCTCTCTCTCTCTCTCTCTCTGTCTATCTCCCTAGCTCTCGACCTCTCTGTCTCTGATTGGCTGACTGTGATTGGTCGCCGTTTAATTGTGATGCAATTACTGATCCTGAGCTTGCTTTGGACTGTCTCTATGCCAATCTAACAGCGGTGATTGACGAATTAGCACCGATAAAAACTTGCACTCCGAAAAAGGGCAGGCTGCCATGGATTGGTGTAGAGTTAGCCCAACAGATCAGAAAACAGAATACTATCTACCGCCGTTACAAAAGGACTGAGGATATTGCACTAATAGAGGAATTTTTAAATTTACGCAGGCAGAACACTGCTCTGATGGAGGATTCGCGTACAGCATATTATAAAAATCGACTGTTTGATGCTCTTGCAACCAACAACGTCTGGAAAGAGATGAGAAGCCTGGGTCTCTTACCCAGGCAGGTGGAGGAGTTGAATGGTTTTACGCCTGAGGAGCTTAACAGACACTTTGCTGGCTCAAGTGCCGAGGACGGTTTCTGTTTCAAAAATCCTACCTTAAATTATGTTATCCTTGCGATCTCTCACTTTTCATCGCAGGCGCGGGGGGCTAATGGTATACCGCAAAGCGTTATAGTTAAAGCCCTACCAACCATTGGACCTCTTCTAGTTAAATTATTCAATTCATCTTTTGCGAGTGGCCAATTTCCGGCCCTTTGGAAGAAGGCCCATGTACTTTCTCTTAAAAAAGTAGAGTCCCCACGTCTGCCACTGATTTTCGACCTATCGTGCTATTATGCTTTCTTTCAAAGGTGCTGGAAAAGATCGCATACGGGTAATTGCAGGAGTATCTCACAAAGTCGAAGATCCTCGATGCTTTGCAAATGGGTTTCAGCCCGAATCACTCGACACAGACAGCACTACTGAAGCTCACCCGTCCTCGATCCTGAGAGCATCCAGCACATTCTTTATGCAGATGATTTGCAGATTTATACTCAGGTTTAACGAGAGTGTTTGCATGTGGGCATGGAGAGGCTTCAGCCAGCTGCGATGGCCGTGGCAGCATGGTTGGATAGCGCGTCGCTCGCGCTCAATGTTGGAAAAACTCAAGCTATTTTATTTAGAAGTAATCGATTTGTTTCAGACTTTTTTGATGCTGCTTGTCCCAGCATTGTCCTGAGTGGCGATGTTACTGTGCCGTTCTCGCGCACGGTTACCAATCTGGGTGTTGTGCTGGACGCGACACTTTCTTGGAGGCCCCACGTAGACGCGATTGTAAAAAAGTTTAATAGAAGTCTGTATAGTCTTCGTTTTTTCCGTCAGTATACCACCGAGACTTTGCGCAAAAGGCTTGCTGAAGCGTTGCTATTCCGTCATGTGGATTACTGCTCTGTTATTTTGCTGAAAGCCTCACAGGAGTTGAGAAACCGCATCCAAGTTCTGCAGAACTCATGTGTGAGGTACGTGATGTGCTTGAGGAGGGATGACCACGTCTCTCCCCACAGAACTGCCCTAGGCTGGCTGCGCACTGATTCAAGGCGACATTATTTTATGGCTGTACTAATGTACAAAATCGTGCATATGAAAACACCTGACTGTCTGCACTGTCTCTTCTCCAGATATGTGTCTAGGGGCCCTGTAAGGGGCGAGACAAAAGAACTCGCGATCCCTTGGATGCGTACCGAAACGGGCAGGCGCTCTTACCATGTCCAAGGTGCGCATTTTCGGAACTCTTTGCCTGCCGGGATACATTACGTTTCGTCGCACAGCAGGTTTAAATCAGCGGTGGGGAAGCACCTATCAAACATAGATTGGCGTATACACGTATACCATGGGGCGTTACTAAATGTTAATTTCTTTTGTAGCGTCTCATATATTCCATTTTTAACTGTATGCGTGTATTTATTGGCTTGAATGTATGTATGAATGGTCTTTCATGTAAGTATGTATGGTTTTATGCTGTCCCTTTTACTTTTACTTTTCGACTGAAAGATATGAGACTGATTTTTGCGAATTTTATTTTGTATTAGTGTATTATTAAGCTGTAACTGTGATATCACTTATGTATTCTGACTTACCGTATCAGTATTTAATCTGTAATCGACTGTGATATCACAGAAAGCGAATTTTTGTAGCAATATTGTACTATAATTGTATTTCTTTTATATACATATACAACAATGTAATTTTTTGTTTTACTACAAAATAAATTTATATCTTTCTTTCTTTCATTCTTTCTCTATCCCTATTTCTCTCTATCTCTCTATGTCCATCTGTCTCTATATTTATCTCTATCTCTCTCTACCCCTATCTCTAACTATCTCTCTTTCCCTATCTATTTCTATCTCGCTCTAACTCGCTCTATTTCTCTTTATCTCTCTTCAACTCTCTGTCTCTCATTCACTATATCTCTCTCTCTGTCTCTCTCTATAGCTCTCTCTCTCTCTCTCTCTCTCTCTATCTATCTGTATCTATCTTTATTTTTATCTCTCTTAGTCTCATTCAGATTGACGGTTATAGTATGATATATCAGGATCATAACATTCATGGTGGTGGTGTTGCCTTGTATATTAGTAACCATTTCAAAGTCAAAGTTTTATCTACTTCCAACAATTCTGGTCCTGCAAAACCATTCATACCAGAATACCTTATGTGCGAGGTACAAAGGGCTAACTCACCACCAGTCTTAGTTGGGATAATATATCGGCCCCCAAAAATAGCATTTCATAGTGATCCTGATTTCCTTTCATCATTGCGGGATTTATGTGGCAACTATAGCCATAAAATAATTATGAGGGATCTGAATGCAGTTTTGTTGTCGATGGGTGGAGATGCAGAGTTTATTCGAAATCTAGCGAATGAACTCTCCCTTAAGATCATCCAGCACGGCTCGACGCATCACACCGACTCGTCTCACACGTGGATTGACATAATGGTTGTAGACGATAACGATTCTGTACGTGACTATAGGTACAACTTGGCACCTTTTCGCAGTAGACATAACATTATTGATGTCACCATCGAACATTGTATTGTTTCTCCCCCAAAAAATGTTTTTAGTTTTAGAAATTATTGTAAGATAAATTATGAGTTAAATGAATTGTTGTGTCACTGCGACTGGTTGTAATTTGATCCAAATACTTCAGAGTCTGACTTTGACCTAAATGGAGCACTTGAATATCTTAATTCCAATCTCATGGTAGCTATAAATGAACTTGCTCCATTAAAAATTGTAACTCCTCGAAAAGGTAAGGCAGCATGGATTGGGACTGAGCTTCAGCTTCTGATTGACAAACGTAATGCTACGCATAGGCGGTATAAAAGAACTGGGAGTGCTGCATGGTTAGATGAGTTTCTACATTTACGCAATGAGGTTGAGGAGCACATAGATCAAGCGCGTACCTCTTTTTTAAGTAATCATTTAAACGATGCCCTCGATCAGAAAAAAGATATTTGGAAAGAAATGCGTAACCTCGGCCTCTTGCCTAAGAGCAAGGAGGAGTTACAATGTTTTACCACGGACGAGCTTAAAGCCCACTTTGCGGATGTGTTAGTCACACCTAATGAAAATATAAAAGATGTAATGGATTTAATTTTATCCGCGTCTGAAGATGGGTGTTCCTTCAAACCAATAAATTTTGTTGATGTTGTACCCGCCATTTCCCATTTTTCTTCACTGGCGAGGAGTGTGGATAACATACCGCAAAAAGTAGTGGTTAAGTCTCTGCCAGTGTTAGGGAATTATATCGTTCGTTTATTTAACTCCTCCTTTGCTCAGGGAGTCTTCCCGGGTGCCTGGAAGAAAGCTCAGTGGGTTGCCTTGAAAAAAATTTCAGCATCGGATTTTCGTCCCATTGCCCTACTGTGCTTTCTCTCCAACCAGGGTTCTTCCCGTCTTCGATCGCAGGATGGGCGTTAAATTCCTGATCGACTCAGGATCGTCCGCCTCGTTGTTGCCATACAAGCCCAAGAAGGGCGGCACGGCCAGCTCCACATCGAAGCTCGTCGCTGCCAATGGAACGCCCATCGCCACGTACGGCCACAAGATCCTGCCCCTAGATCTCGAATTCTGCCGCAGCCTACCTTGGGACTTCGCCCTGGCGGACGAAGCTTTTATAGCTTTTGAACGGAGTCGAATTTCGACAAGTGGTTTGAAGGAGCTCATTCTACGGGAAATGTTCGATTTTTTTAAGTTTAACGCCGGCTTGCCTCCTTAAGCTAAATACGTAATCATTTATTAAGTTGCTTCACGCTCTATAACTCGGCAACAAACGAAAACAAAAATTGGTTCTTAATTAAAAATATAAATTGAGAATGCGACCGTCAATTTGAGAGGTTATATACGTAAATAGCTGAATTCGTTCAAAACGTTATGAGAGTTTAAAAATTAGGCACAATTTTGAATTTTAAATTAGTATAAAAATAATGAAGAGTTTTAAGTGCGAGATTGTGTCTAATTTTGCAACGCTCATAATTTTCGAATGAGTAGAGCTTTTGCCTTTACAACCTCTCAAATTAAAGGTTGCGTCCTCAATTTTCAGTTGCGAATTGGAAACATTTTATATTTTATTTAGTCGCTAATCTGTAAAGCATAAAATAACTGTATGAATTTTCGCGAATTTGGCTTGAACAGCAGTTATTCTGAAAGATTGGGCCCATTGGGCACTAAAATTGTTTCTAAACATCAATTGTAGGTACCAAAAACTACTTCCCAAAGTTTCAGTAAAATCGCTTTCTCGTGCCCGGAGATCATGAATTCCCCTTGTTAGTGCCAAGAACTTATAAAATTATAATAAGTGACATGGCAAATTAGAGAATAAGGATATAACATCAAAAGAAACTAGTCTATAAGAAAGAAGATCGGCCACAGAGAATGCTGAGTGAAGAGAATGTTCACATACCGGAAAAAGCGAACAAAACAACGAGAGGAGATAAGAGTAGGAGTGAGGAACATTCAACGCCAGCAGAATACGCAAGCCTCAAGAGGGAACAGGTGGAGAGAGATAGAGACGGAAATTCAAAAGCAATTAGGGCTAAAGAAAGCAGGTGACGGAAAGAGGAAAACAAGGCATTGTCCGAACGCGGATATATCAGCATTTCTAATCAAGAAAGCTAAAAGAGAAGAAGAAAATTTAGACAAATAAATGGAGAGGATAATGGAAAGAGTGGAAGAAAACTTAAGGAAAAGCAATGACGAGAACGAAAAAGTGGAAGAAAACTTAAGAAAAACCAATGTAGAGAGAGAGAGAGAGAGAGAGAGAGAGAGAGAG
>UELV01137083.1:0-10270 GCA_900490015.1 Megastigmus stigmatizans
ATTACAGGGGATCGGTATCGAACGCAATTGATGCGTTTGAGTCGAGCATTGAAGGAGAAACGGCCACAGTATCAAGAGAGACACGATAAAGTTATCCTGCAACATGACAATGCTC
This sequence comes from Megastigmus stigmatizans, assembly GCA_900490015.1. Classification (NCBI taxonomy): domain Eukaryota; kingdom Metazoa; phylum Arthropoda; class Insecta; order Hymenoptera; family Megastigmidae; genus Megastigmus; species Megastigmus stigmatizans. The sequence continues at coordinate 116 of UELV01137083.1, forward strand.
GGCCACATGTCGCAAAACCCGTCAAGACATACTTAGAAACCCTAAAATGGGAAGTCTTACCCCACCCGCCGTACTCTCCAGACATTGCTCCTTCCGACTACCATTTGTTCCGATCGATGGCACATGGCCTAGCTGAGCAGCATTTCCATTCTTATGAAGAAGTCAAAGAATGGATCGATTTGTGGATCGCCTCAAAAGACGCATCGTTTTTTCGAGATGGTATCCGACAATTGCCCGAAAGATGGCAAAAAGTAGTGGCTAGTGACGGACAGTACTTTGAATCATAAACAGCTAATCACTTTTTCAGAATAAAGCCTCAAATTTTCGAAAAAAATCGGCGGAAGCAAGGTTGTGCACCTAATACTATATAAGCTTTTATAGCTGGGGTTCTCGCGGATTATAATGGAAGCTCTGAATGGCTAGAGACTAATCTGGGTGTTCCTCAGGGTTCTGTCCCGAGACCTCTAATGTTTATATGTAAATGACTTACAGTACATGCTTAACGGACCTTCGGTTAAGCACCTCTTTTACGCGGGTTACCTTCAGATATACATGTATACAATCACGGATAAATTTCGGGAGGGTCCGACTCAGCTGGAGGAAGCGGCAAGGCTGGTCTCTGGATGGGCAGAGAGCTCCGGTCTGCATCTTAATTCTGGAAAGATCAAAGAAATGTTTCTTGGTCCAAGAAAGAATGTAAATGACATCAATATATTGAACTTTCCGGGAATCTATAAGCTGCCGTAATTCTATAAGGAAGTCGTGCGACCATGTAGGCAAATCGAATAGAAATTGCACATGATAATGTATCAGAGTACCGGTGTCCTCATAATGATCAATTTTTCACTAGCACTCGCTGCGCTACCGCTTGCGGCTGAGTTTAAGTAATGAAATTTTTGAATATTCGAAAGTGACGCATTTTCGTGAATGTGAGATCGGAAGGCTTCTCGGAATCTTAACCAATGTCCATATGCTGCATCAAAACTTGGAAGTTTTATTTTTGGTATTTGTATGCCTAATGGCAGGACGTTACCGATTGCGATGGAAGGACTGCCATTATTCGTACTTGGCATTCCGAAATTATTCCTTATCGCGCGATTAAATCAACCTTTCGCTAGAGTGACGGAGAAAAATACACTGATTCGAATTGTTCACGTTCTTGCAATTGAAAAGCATCTTGCTGGGCATCTCTTAGTATTGCTCTATGTCTCTTAGTATTGCAAGATCAGATCTTCGTTGATTGAGTTTAAAAAATTAGAAAAACGAGTTGATATACCCTTAATAACCGCTCTTTTTTTCTTATGATAACCATTTTAATTATTAGTTAAATTCAAGTTGAAGCATGTCTATTGGAGCAAAGAGAGGATATGGATACTAACCATCCTTTGTCCGTTGTTGATGTGAAGGTTAGTACGGCAAATGCCAGCCTTGTCAGCCGAATAGGAGACGATAGCCATGGTACTGCACTGCCCACGAATATGTGAGTAGACCTCAAAGAAAATTCAGTTTGAATTATACCAGGTTGCAGTGTCTTTCAACTAAAGCTTGTGGGGTCGTTGGAGGTTATAGGGATTCCAAACACTTAATTTCGAAGAAATTCTATTTACAGTCCACTGAGTTCGGAGAATTAACCGCGCGGTTTTATTCACGCACGCGTTTTTTTTTGTTTTTATATGCACTTAGAAGTCCGTTGTAATTATGTCCATTACCTGCCCACGACGTAAATATTAAAATTTTGTTTTAAATTGAATCTAATTTGAATAAAACATCTAAACTCTCGCGATTCCTCAAATGCACAGTTTTTGAAAACGTGCAAAAATTTTTCTAGTATTTTTACTACATCTACTGAAAAGCTTATCTTTAAAGCTTTAAATCAATTTTTTCTTTACCTCTGTACGATCTATTCAAACCGAGATATCGTACTTTGAAAATTTAATAATATTGAACTCTCGAAATAGGTCTTGATCAAAAACACCTAAATTAGTCGCAATTACAAGTTTTCACAATGTCTAAAAAAATTTCTATTAATTTTAGCAGCTTTATTGAAAAACTTGTCTTTTAAGCTTTAATTTCATTATTTATTAGCCTCTTTATTATTTTATAGAATTATTAGGTTTATGAGTTTAATATTATGAAATATTCAAACTGAGAAAAAAAAAATAAAGTTTTATAAATAAGCTTCTTAATACAAATGGTAAGATTACTGGATGATTTTTACACATCTTCAAAAACTATTTCGAATATTTAGTTTCTTGAAATACAAGTATTTTTCGAAACATTCAATAAGGTATGAAAAATTTTCAGTTTTACAGGCATTAATAATTTTCTTGATTATTGGGACTCTCATATTGCAATGTGAGTTGCAGGTACTTTTCGAAAAAGAATATTATTAAAATAAATCGATTAGTAACAAAAATTCTTGCCGTTACTCAATAACTATTAATTAATCTGATTGGTACCTATCATCGTGTGTTATTCGAAGTTCAGCCAATGCCTTTCCAGCACTTAATCAGGTACGGTGTAAAATATTTTGTAAAATTTTCTTCGCTCGAATAACAGATACTGGTAACTTTGCACTCAAAACTTTTAGTAATCACGCTCATCGACTCTCTTATCGGACATGATAAACGAAGCACTAATGTTTACCTAAAGTGATGCAGTAATCAACAGGTCCAATCATTAGAACCCACCAGATACTGTTACGTCGGTAGGTGACGCACAACTGTATTAGATTTTTTTCGAGCCTAGGATTTCGCCCAATAGCGCGGCATTCTCTTAAAGCGTTTTTAGTAGTGTGGTGCACGTGTGAATGTGTGTGTGCGTCTCACGATACATCCAGCGAACTTAATATTTTTTTAATTAATTCCTGGATAAGATTGTGAGTGTAAATTCTGTCTTATCCAGCGTGCTATAAGCCCTGGGCAAGATCAATATACATGAATTACCCAACGTATTTAATGCTTGATTAAATCCTGGATAATTTCAAGAGTAGCTTGTGTGAGAATGAGTGTGCGTGTGTTTAAAAAGATAGTAAAATAGAAAAAAATAACACAGATTTAAAAAACTTACTTTTGTATTTATGGAACCCAATAACTCGAGGAACACTATTTTGTATAAATCGTAACGTCCAATTCGGAGTAATAAAAACTTAGTAATTGCGCGTGAGTGTAGTTGCTTCATTGATTGGTGATGATTGACAGGGCGAGCGAGCGAGCTCTTGCTGCCTTACTTATACTCTGGAGCCCTGGCACTTTTTCATATTCTAAGGGCGGTGGAGTGGGGATAGTATCCTCTGCCTTGTTTCTCTTATATGCTTAGTATGGAATTGTTTTAAATCTTAAATATTACGAATATTTATTGAATAAAAATAAGAACTTTTTAGAAAAAGAATTATTTAATATTGTTATTTAAACAAACTATGAATTTACTGCAATTAACTTAACCAAAAGCATTTATTTGGCCTTTAATAGTTTAAAAATTATATTTTAAAAATTAAAACTTATTTCTTTCTTGTTTTTATCCTAACACATGACTAAATTAATATAATGAAGATATCAAAAATATTTATGAAATTTTAAATAAAACATATAATTTAAATAATCACAAGAAGGATAATTCAGAAACATTAACCTGCGAGTATATCATTTATATTCTCAAACTACTGAAATTAATAATGTAATTTCTAATTTAAATAATGTAGATAATTCCAAAACATTAAATTTAATCATAATTACCGATAATATTGAAAATTGCTTAAGTATTTTTAAACCTTCAGAAAATTTTTATAATTCAGACGCCACTGACGCTGAGAGTGAGATCAAATACCAAGTACTTGGACAGATTTTACTATGATAATAAATAAACCTGATTTTGAGAACTAATAAACGACCTTTTTAAAAAATTTCAAATCTCATTATTGATTGGCCGTCTATTCTACTAATTTAAGCAACATGAAATTCATTTTCACGCTTATTTATATTAAAAAAAGTAAGTTTGAAAAAATCGTGCTATACTCCTAAACTTGGACACCATATATGCTGATCTGAGAGCAATACTTGGACAGTGCTTGAACCCTAAACTTGGACAATCAAATTACAAGTGTTCAGGTATGGGGTATTGCAGTTTAAGTTTGATGTAAACCTGGTCAATCATTTGACTATCCCCTCACATAACACATAACCTCAAAATCTTTTAATTCGTATTCTAGTAATAATAGTTCTTTATTATATCATTTGATTTACATTTAATTTACATCTTATATTCTAATTTTCTTGTAAAAACGATAGTATCTTTTTAGTAACTTTACACCTTTTTTATTTACACACTTTTTCTTATTTATTCCTTCTTCTCTCTTCTATCCTATTCGCTTCCCTCTTCCTTCCTTTCTAACTTATTCCTCTCCCTGTTCCAGCTATACTTTTTTCCTTCTATTTTTATCTATTTCCATTCACTTTCTCTCCATTCCTACCCTCCCTATGTTCCCTACCTCGCCGCGTCATTCGCTTTGTTTCTCTGCCTCCTTTCTAGTTCTTCTTTTTTTCTTCTTCTTTTCCATTCTATCTCCATGCATCATTATACTTACTACCATGGCGTCAATGATTCTCATCCTTATGTTCCAGTCTGTTCGGATTCTTCTTTTCCCCACGCTCCAGACTTTTCCTATCACCATCTTCGCTCTGTTTGTAACACATTTTATGTGATTTTCCTCTCCATTGTTTCCGCTCATTTTGTATACCAGGTATAAGAATCTTTTGACCTTTTCAATCTTTTCTCCCTTCCATTCGAATTTTTCTTTTTTCTCCTGCCTCCTCCCTTTCTGAATTCCATTATATTTGTCTTGTCTACATTTAGTTGTAGTCCCTTTCCTTCCAAAAATTTTTCCATTTTCTTTATCATTTGTTTTAATCCCCTTTCCTATCACCAATCCCCCCCTCTTGTGTGTTTTTCATCTTCTCTTTTAGATCTGCCATTGCCACATTGAACAGTACCGGGCTCAGTGGACACCCTTGTTTTACTCCTTTCGTTACTACAAACTCTTCCGTCTCCTCTTCTCCTATTCTTATCCTGCATCTCGTTTCTGTGTACAGTTCCTCTATCCTTTCTCTCAGCTACTTCTCTACCCCCATTCTTTTCATTGCTTTCCATATCATTTCTCTCCTTATTTTATCGAAAGCCGCTTTCATGTCTGCAAACATTACCAGTACCCTTCCCCCTTTTCTTCCTGTCTCCCTTCCTATCACATTTTTTATTGCATATATCGCATCTATTGTTCCTCTACCTTTTCTGAATCCGAATTGTGTATCATCTAGTTTTCCCTTCACCTCCAGGTGTTCATCCAGCCTTTTCCTCAGTATCTCCGCGTAAATTTTATATCCCGTATCCAACAGTGTGATTCCTCTATAGTTTTCTACCTTTTTCTTGTCTCCCTTCTTATATATTGGTACCACCAATCCCGTCCTCCATTCTTCCGGAACCTCTCCTTTTTTCCATATTTTCTGCAGTCATTCCCTTAAGTCTTCCTGTACTTCTTCTCTTCCTTTAATCAATACCTCATTTCCTATGCCGTCCTTACCTGCCGCCTTTCTTTCTTTCATTTTCTTTATTGCTTCTCTTAATTCCTGTTTTTTTTATCCTTGATTCTTTTCCATATTCTCTTTTTCTTTTCTCCTTCTTTCCCCTTCCTCTATTTCTCTTCCCTCCATTTGTCTCTTAAAGAAGTTAAACCACTCTTCTTTTCCTATATACTCGTCTATACCGCTCCTCCCTTTGCCCATATCGCTTCTTACCGCTTCCCACACTTTTTTACCGCTCTTATCTTTCTTTATTTCCACCACTATCCTATTAGTCTCCTCTTCCTTCATTTTCTTTATCAGGTTTTTATACTCGTACTTTGCCTTTTTCCGCTCCATGAAGTCTATTTCTTTTCTTCTTAGTCTCTGCCTCTTCTCTAGTAATTTCTTTTTCTCTTCTCCACACTCCTGATCCCACCATCCGTTTTTCCTGCTTCCTCTTTTAATCTCCATTTTCTTCGTATTCTTCTGTATCTCTTCTTTTAGCTTGTTTCAATAACCCAATAACCCTTATTCCCTTCATCTTTTCCTTAAATTCTTTAACTACTTTTTCTGTCCAATCTGCCCTCCATTTTTTTCTTCTCTCCTTTCCTCCCTCTTTATTTTCCCTTTCCACTTTATCGAGATTGGCAAATGATCCGACTCACCTTTATTTATTACTTTCATTTCCTTTATTTCTTTCTCCGCCTTTTCATTGGTTACCACATAGTCTATTACCGTGTTTCCTCTTGCTCCTATATATGTCCATTCCCGTTCTTCATCTCCCTCTCTCGCCCTGTTTTCTATTGCCACCCCCATTTCTTCTAGTCTTTCCAGCATCTCTTCCCCTTATTTATTTTTTATTTTGTCCCTAGATCTTCTGCCTTCCTCAATCCATGGCCAGCTCCCTTCTTCAGCCGTTCTAGCGTAAAAGTCTCCTATTATCATTATTCTTTCCTTCTCTTCCTCCCTCCTCACCTTCTCTATTATTTTCCATACCTCCCTTCTTTTTTCTCTCATGTATACTACTCCCACTATGCATTTTTTATCCCCCATTTTTACTTCCCCACATATTACTTCCTTGTTTTTTTCTTTTTTTTTCTTCTTCCCCTTCGCTCTCCCACGCTCCCACGTTCTTTTCAATTCCTAATATTATTCCTCCCATTGCCCTTTCTTTCTTCTTTCTTCTTCTTGCCCCTTCCACAATTAAATCGAATTCTTTCAATTTTTTTCTCATTTGCCCTTACTCTTTTTCCTCTAACCAGGTCTCTGTTATCGCTATAATATCGTATTCTCTTATCACTTCCCATTCTTCCTCCTCGGTATTTTTTAAGCTTGCTACATTCCACGCTAGTATTCTTACCTCTCTGCCTTCCTCCTCTCTCTCCCCTCTACTCCTCCATCCCTTCCTCTCTCTCTGGAAAAAATTTTCTCCCTCTTCATCCCATTTCCATACTTAACCGTTTATCCACATTCTATTATAGCTATTTCTCACCTGTTTCCCCATACCTTTCACCTCCCTGTCAATCCTTCTCATTTCCTGCTTCATTTTATTATAATTTCATTTCTCTATAATTTTCCTTCGTCTTCTCCTCTATCTCTCTTACTCTCTTCTCTGTTGCTTCCCATTTTTTATTTATACTCCCGAGCGCTTCACTAATTTTTTCTTCCATCGCATCCATTCTCACATCTCTTTTTTTTCCATCTCCTCAAGTCTCATCTCCATTCTATCCCACAATTTCCCCATCTCTTCCCCTTCTATTTCTTCTTCTTTTGCTGCTTTTTCTTCCTTTTTTGCTTCTTGCTCTTCTCCCTCTTTTTCTTTTTCTCTCCTGTCTTTTTTATTTGGTACCAGGTATCTTGCTATATTTTCGTTAGGGCTATCCCTATTTCTCCTTTTCCCCTCTATCCTTTTTCTCACTGCTTGTCTTTTCCGTTCTAACTCCTCCTTACAGGCTCTGTTTATCTCTCCGTATTCTCCCGGTGTTGAATGGTCCTCACACACACTCTTACTCCTTCCTCTACTTACTATGCTCGCTTTCCCTGTTTCGCGCACCTTCTCCACTCCCCGCATACTCTATGCCCGATTCTCCCTCTCTCTCGCTCCCCTCGCCACGTGTTTCTTTCACACACCTCTTCCCCCGTCCCTTCACCCCTCTGTCCTTGATTTTTCCACTCGCTTTTTTACTCTTTTTTTCCTCTTCCACTACCTCACTCTCTTATTTTTTTCCGATATCTCCTTCCACTCACTTTTCTTATTTTACTTAGACATTATCAAATTTACGTCCTCACGTATGTACTGCTAATAGCGCCCCAATTCATATTCTAGTAAATTGAAGACACAAATTAACACAAAATCGATGTAATCATACAGTGAATAGCATAAACAATGTGAGTGAACTGATTTTTTTTCATATTCATATGTATTTTTTTTATGATGGTTAAAAAGGGCAAATCGCTTCGCGGCCGTAGACGGGCTGGGGATACCGCTCCCGAGGTCTGAGACATCGATCTCGGGGCTCGTCACCCGCCTGTGAGCCGACCAGTGGGCTATCGTCCGTCAGGATCAAGATAAGTGATAACCATCGCGTTTGATGCATCCATCAGCGTCCAGTCAGCTAAACCCCCAGCTCCTTGATCAACGATTGATGAATCAACCGCCGAGCAAGGAACTGTTACATCCATCCTTTCACCAAACCGACCAGGGACTGTTGTGCACACTACTTCGGGCCGGCCGACGTGTCTAGTTCCTTCGTCAATCGTATCTGTCTCATTTGTCTTTGTCTAGTCTCTGTTTATTGCGTCAGTCTTCTAGGCAGTTGTCAGTCTTTTTACCTTGTAGGACTTTAGTCACATATCGTGTTATGTCATCCCATATCTGTTTGCAGTTTAGCATGAGTGTCACGACGTCGTCTGGTGTCATGTACCCTGTCGTCGTCTGCAGTCTCTGTTTTTCGGCTGTCCATCATAGGCACACGACGAATGTGTGCTCCACGTCGCCCCTGTAGTGTCCGAAGTACCTGCAAGACAGGGTCGTTACTTTCCCCATTCGATACAGGTAGTGTCGGAAGTACCCATGTCCTGAGAGGAGCTGGGTTAAGTAAAAATTTACGTGGCCCGCTCCCCTCTCCGCCCAGAGTCGTACGTCCTGTATTAGAAGTCTCGTCCACTTGTCTTTGTCACTGTTCGTCCAGCGGGTTCGCCAGTTTGCCAGTATCTCTGTCCGTGTGTCTGTGGTGGTTCTCGCTCTCCCCTTTTCATGGCTCGTATCGTAGATTCTCTATCGCTCTATAGCTAGGAGGTCTACGGGGACAACCCCGGCGATCACAAGTGCCGCCGCCTCGTATTGTCTGTCGCTCAGGCCTCCAGCATTGTGTACCGCTTGTTGTATACGGGCTCATATTATATGTATTATTACTATTAGTAGTGTTTTATCGCTGTCCAATTATTGGTCTAAATTTTCAATTTGTCCAAGTATTGGGTATTTTATCTTAATAATGATAAATTAATTTTATACAGCCTGACTTGCCATAAAAGTCTATCTTAGGGCACATTACTCGTCATTTATCTGATAGTTACTATTGAAAACGATAACTCAAATGCTGAAATTAGTTTAAATTCAAATGCAAAAATATAATAATCGTGTCTTAAAATCATTACAAACTCTTCTTTAACAACACAATCTTTGTAATATATTATATTTCCATTTAATACTAAATTTACTAATAAATCCATTTATTTATTTTTGTTTATTTATTTATTTATTACCAGATACAATGCACTTAAAATCTAAATATACAAAATATATATATGGGGATATCTTCACAACTTTTCATATTACAAAAATAATTTTTTTTTTTTATTTTCAAAGCACGCATATGTCCTATAGTATATTGGTTCAGATGACCACTATAAACATAAAAACATTCGCGTAATTCATTTTTAGCGGACGGCATCAAGGTTAAAAGGTCAATAATAAAAAAAAATTTTTTTCATTTTAATCGTAAAATAAATTTGTATATTATTTCTTAATACAAACTGCATATTACAAAGAATATATTAAATAATATAATAATAACAATGACAATAAAAAACAATAAATATAATTAAATTAACATCGCTTTCGTTTTTTAGGCTGCGATTTAACTACGGATTTCACAGCTTTTCGTTTCCTTTTGTTGGGTACGGGGACGTAAAAGTGTAGAAAAATTATCAGGCTTTAATGGACAATGCGTACAAGGCGGATGTTCAATACACGAAGTACACGATAAATAATTGAGAAATAAAACATCTTTTTTTTTATTATTCCAAATAAGCTGATGAATTTTTTTAGAATTTGGTGCAGGCTTTAAATTGTCAATTAATAAATTATCAATTTGTTTTATTTCACTTTCCGTTATCAAGAAAATGCGTGTTTTACAATTACTTGACGAGGAGACAACGTCGATCATATCTTATGCAGACGTGACATCTTTACCGCAACTAACTGCTCGATCGCACAAGCCTTTTACTGTGCCTCCGATTCCATCAGCAACACTTTTCCCATGACTTGTTAGTGTTGATAAATCGTTATTTTCTTTTAATAAAGTTTGTGGAGGACTTTCAG
>UELV01137087.1:0-10925 GCA_900490015.1 Megastigmus stigmatizans
CACCTGAAAATCGGCACTTCAGCCGAAAACCTGAGATCGCGTATCGGATGAATAAAAAAATTAACTTCAAAATTCAAATAAAAATCTAAATATTCGGTTATAATAGAAATCGGGTTACGTAAATAAATAAAACATAAATCCGATTCAGTCAAGAATTTCACGCGTTTCAATTACACAAGCGCTCCGTCCCGAGCTAGAGTGTTTAAATACATTGGCTCAAAAAGGAGCAGCGTACACGCATTGCTTAATGCAAAGTGTGTATGCACAATATAAAATAGAGTTGGTATTTGTCGTTCTCGGACGTCACACACTAAAATGAAAAAAAAATGGAATTGTAACTAACGGTCCTCTTTAGACAAATGGAATATTCTATTCGGAAATTGTTTGACTTTTGATTCTAAAGAATTAATGAAAACTCAAAATGATACTAGTTTATTCTCAGAAATATTATTCTCCGGTTCAAGTTAAATTTCTTTTCAATTGAAAGGATTAAGATATACGGAAAAACCCTCTAGATCCAAGAAGGTCATTTTTCTGAGTGTCGGGCGTACATTCATTCAAGTGTCTCACTGTAATTTCATTAGCGTTCCAACCGCGGCCAATAATTAATTATTTTTAATTCACTTGTCAGCCCCGCAAACGCGTAGACGTGTACTATAATTACTAAGGGAGATCCAACGAGTTTATGTAACCTGTTGGCTTTACTGAAACTGGTTAATATAAAAAGTAAAACACCCATAAAAACATGAATTAATTATTATAGTTTACATTGAAAACTTCTTATTGTAGCGACCCTTATCCATTAATTCGCATTCACAGATTGTAATACACTTTCTCAAAGTTTTTAAGAAATGACAAATGGATAAGTTTAATACAAATCCATTTTGAAACTGTAACTAGGAACACGACGAAATTTACACACACACACACACACACACACACACAATAATAGTAAGAAGCAAAGCGCCCGAAACTGCCGAGTCAGCATCAATGACACTCCCGTCGAAACCATACACTCGTAGCGCAAGTTCTCGCCCAGCATATATCGCGTCCAGTCCTCTGCAACACGAAAATCCGCATCGTCTTGTCCACCGCACACTACACATCCTTATCAGCATCCTGCGATCGACACGCGGAGAGTGCAGCGAGAGAGTAGAGAGCTCAAACTCTCTGGTCCTCCTCTCGCATCTGTAGTTCAATCGCATCGCCCGTATTAAATTGATCGGAGCGAGTAGAGCTGCTGCTAGAGAGCCTCGGTATGTACACGGCGGCGGTCGTGTAGTCGTAGTATCTCAGCGAAAGGGTTACAGAGAACCTCGATTACACCGTAAGCCATAAGCCACACGCGCGGTTTACCCCGGGAATTCCTATATCGTATTCTGCTCGCTATCCTGCCCCCTTTCACCTAGACTACCTCTCTACTTGTACTAATTTGTTGTTTATATGCGTCGCTGGTGTGCAGCGATCAGCGACTCGTACGATACTTACGTTATAGGTACGGGTTATACGCGTGCGAACTTTGATGCACTTTATGAAATATTAATTAATGAGATAGGAGTGGAGACGACAAAGCAGTTTGCACACACGACTTGTAATTTCGCTATGGCGATTGGCTGTAAAACGCCCCGCGCGCTGGTCGATTGAAATTTACTGCGTGGATGGCAGAGTGCGGAGCGTGGAGCTTAATTAATGGCTTAATCGGTGCGATCGCGTGTGCTGCAGCGAGCCGCGCGAGATACCCTTTGTTATTCTTGTGTCTTTGCGGTCAATATGAGTTGTTTAGGGGATAGAGTTGTGCTAAATCTTTCGATGCACTGTTAGAGAGTGTGTTTTTTATACTTATAAGGTTGTGTTTATTCCACAGTGAAAAACACTGCCAATTTGTCAGCACTTATCTTCCCTAAATTCATTATTTGTTCCATGATAATACTTTTGCAATATACTATAAAATCGTTGAAATTAAATATTGAAACTTTTTATTTATTGATAGCAGGGCATTCATTATAATATAAGCTTCTATATATACAACTAGGTAGATGATTGAATTTATAGTTCCAATAAAACGTCTCTGAAATGGCTAAATCGATCATCGCGGAACACAACGTCTTGTTTTCAATTCGTTTATTTTGCAAAAATTGTGACTTTGCGAAGGTTTACAAGACTTTCCTCATCTGGCTATAAAAACCTTTATCTATTTAGATCTTTATGAAAAGTACAGCACGTTACTTTGCAAATAGATACACAAAACAAAATTTTAAATTGTTTCACAAATGAACCTTAATAAAAATTTGAGCCAGCGTAGAACTTTAAACAGAAATGACAGATTCCTGTCGCCAGAAACTAATCAAAATGTCAACTGAAAACAATTCTCTACGCAGATTTTAAATCCAATAAAAAAAAATCTTAGGGTAAAATTATGGAGGTTGTTTTAAAAATTTACATATAACTATGCACATTTACAGCTTCCACCAATATATTCTACATATAGTAATCAAAACCTGATTTCAACCTTAGTTTCTACTTAGGATATATTACTTGCATAATTATTTGTTATGTACATCTATTTATATATAACTCAAACATATATATCAAAATTACCGACGTACGTCAGAAGTAATATTATTGTGGTCGAGTGGTAATAAGAGACTGATAATCCGAAGGTGCAAGGTTCTAGCCCCAGCAGGGTCGTTTTTATTTTTATTATGTTACGTTAATTAATTTTTTATTCTAATTAAATCTAATTAATTTGTATAACAAAAATTCGCGTTCAATCGTAGGGGGTTCCATATCAAATGCGTCTGTGGGGTCTAATGCGTGGTCTCCTAACGGACCCCATGTGGGGGCCGCTCACATGGGAAGATGATCCCGTTTGGGATCTCGTAAGGGGTCTCATTCGGGGTCGGGGTCCTGGATGGGTGCCATCAATACGGAACACGTCTTCGATAAAATCCAAATACATGTATACATTTGATAAGACATCAGGAACACGGCTTGCACATTCACCATCGCTTGGTGCATTGACGCCTATTAAAACCTTGATTTCAGCTCCTTCAACAACATAATCGGAAACTAAAGGACCGCGACTGTCACCCTGGAATATTACAAATGAATTAATTAATGACAATTTAATCTTATTATTACATCCCATAATATTACAAAAAATATTCCCAATTCCAGTTTAAGATAAAGTTTTGATAAAACTTGTTCAAAAACAATATATGTTAAAAAAAGATAGACTTACGTCGCAAATACCACCTCAGTCTGGGCCTGCGTGTACACACATTTCATAAGGTGGATTATACTCAACATTTTGATGAAGATGTGTGAATAATTGAACAGGCAGAATTTGAGTGGGCAGTTTCTGTAAGTTATCTGGTTCTATATCTCTAAGTGTATGTGTCCCCAACCAGCGAGGATACCAATTGATCTTTCGACTGGCTGTCCTCTTGGCAGTAAAACCCTTTTTATTCTCGAACTCGGCGATACGTCTATTCTTTCTCTCAACTGTAATAAGAAAGAACTAAGTGAACAATTGTTTAAATTGAATTATTGAATTAAAAAACAATTAATGTGTACACTTTATTCTTATTAAAGTGTTTTGAATAAATTAAATTACTCTTCTAATGGAGACAATGTTCAACGTTAAAATTTTCCACTCTTAAAAAAGTGATGGCCGAATGTTGTGAACCACTTAAAGACATTTCATTGGTTACGGTGGATATCAATTTTGAATGGCGCCAAAGTTTAAAATATTTTCGTATAAATTAACATTTTAATTTTAATTTATGAAAGAATTAAGTGTGTTCCTTTGAATAGATTCTTAAACAAATCATTTAGTCCATAATTCTTACAGATTTTGTATAAGGATTTTATTTTAAACTAAATTCTTATTTAATATTATTTTCTAACCTCAAAAATTATATTCGTCTGAATTATATTGTTTTATATGACACTAATAGTTTGTGAGAAAGATTATTAATAAAAGAAAGGCACATAAAATATTTTTTAATATTCAAGTATTTGTTAGAGTTTGATTAATGGCCCACATAGATCAAGCATTAAGCGCGCATAGCACGCATGAATTTTGCTAGTTGTTTAAAAAATTGCATTAGCTACTTTTTGCTCTAAAAATCTCTAAAACTGCAAAATTTATATATGAATTATAACCATCAATATGGCAAGATCGTGGTCTCCAGGGTGCCTGTGAGGCCAGTGACTGTAGTCATGTATCCTTTGTATACGGAATACCAATGGCCTCATCGTTTTACTATTAGTACCCGCAACAACAATTGTAGTTTCTATCGTATCATATTCATCGAAGCAATGAGCAGCAGTAATTACATGTCTATCGCTAATAATGCTACCTCCACAAAGATCACATTTAACTCCTAAGGATTTTGGATATTCATTTGAGTTAATTAGTAAATCTTTACTCAGAAGGATATAAATAAAAATAAAAATCGCATATGTAGTTATTTATATATATTAGTAAAATCTTTATTTATAATTTTGAATACCTAAATCCCTTTTATATTTAGGTTATACCTAAATCTGAAGCTTTCATTAACTTTGCGGCTTCCTAATTTTAAAATCCTAATATCCTAAAAAACTAAAATATTTGCTTATATATAAGTATAATGTAGTTGTTATTCTATACTTTTGCAACAAAATCATGCAAATGAGTAAACATAAGTACGCAATAATATTGCAAATTTTATCTTAATTAATTAATTTAAAATAAATCAATCAGCTATAAAAATGATTAAAGTTCATTACATGATTTATTCAGTAAGAGAATTGATATAAAACTTACCCACAGTAATAAGAATTATTAAAAGAAAAAAATACATGTTCAACTGATACGGAGAAAAGAGAAAAATTTAAATATACTGATGTAAAGTATACTATGACTTCATGTAAATGTCATTATATACTCGAAGAAGTGAGTGAAACTATATAATTTTATTACTGTAGATATTTGATTTGCTGCAGTAATAAAAATATACATATACATATGTTTGGCTACGCATCAATAAACGAAATTTATTTTATTGAACACGAATGTTATAAAAAATATAATTGTTTTAAAACTATAATAGTACAAACGTATATTTGACATTATATAAATGAAAGAGTATTTTGAAATAAAATTTATTTTATTGACTGTTACACTGCAATAATTTAGAATTTATTTTTGATGTAATAAGTACATCATTAATCAAATCCAAATATTCGAAAATATTTCCAAACGTATCAGGAGCGCCATTTTAAACAATTTCGAGAAAAAACGTTCTATATTTCCATTAGAAACATTATAAATTCATAAACATGTCAGTCAAGATATTGTCTTTCAGATTTTGTTAATAAATGCTAATAAACGAGCTGGAATACAATGCACAACAGTCAGCAATAATATTTTACAAGATTTACTGTATTTTGGCTTTTAGTTGTTGCTGGATTAACAAGTATCGACGTTCCGGGGAAACAAATAGCCAGTAGCTTGCGCGTAAAAAAAAGGAAGCGCTTACATACACGGCCAGACCAATGCGGCACGGCCGATTATATTCTACAAACGACGCCGTAACACAAAAAATTTAAGCCGAGCCTGCGCCCCTGCAAAAAAGTGCGTAATAAAGCAATTCCGATGTTATAAAACAGTAAAAAAACAAAGAGAGAGAGAGAGAGAGAGTTGGTGCGCATAGAGCTTGGAGCGCGCGAGAAGAAAAAAAGACAGAGGAGCTGCAGCAGCACGTATAGGAAAATAAACGCGGGGGGTGAGGAGAAGAGAGGAAGATCGAAAGAGCCAGAGTGAAAATTCATTAAGGCCATTTACCTTAGCGTGCTTTTATCTCGTTCCAACATTTGCCACTGTGGGTCGGGGGATTCTATATCGCCTCTCTCTCTCTCTCTCTCTCTCTCTCTCTCTCGTTTACGACTACTTTTTTCCCACCGTGCGCGACCCCGAGACATCGATATTTGCCCGCTCGATGAGAAAGAAAAACAACGTTTTTATTACGTGTAATTTCCGTCCGATCGTGAGAGGTGGGGTTGGCAGGGGTGGAAACGACGCTTCACTGAATTTAAATGCCATTTTCACTTTTGCATTTATTACGAAAAACCAATTTTATTCCTCTTACACGCGCGCGGCGTCCCGGCCGAATTATACGTATATAAGGTCGCGCGCTCGGCTTTTAAAACGCAACGTTTTGATGAGAAAAAGCTGCTGCTGCTACTACCGCTGTTGCATGTTCATTAGCCTGTATACCATCAAGCGGCGAGTGTCCGAATATTTTTAATGATCATTGAAAAAACTTGAGCGTGAAATATATTTTATTTTTATTTCTATAGAACTTGGTGGATTACAAAGTGAGTGCAGTATTTCAGGATATAAGTTTTTGGAATGGGTTATTATACTCGGTACCGATCGCATTTAATTTTTCAGTCCCTCATCCACTGCAGCTTAAATTTAATTAATACTTGGGTTAAAAGTCAATGGCTCCTGCTGCTGCAGCTGCTGGATCGGTCGTGGTTTCTTGGATTACTGCCCGCTCAATCCAAATATACAATTCCCCGGTCCCTCAGCTCTCGACTAATAAGGCACGAGCAGATGTTCGGGTCACCCCAAGATCAATAATGGCAAATACAATATTGGTTTTAACACTTATTAGGAGTTCTGCTATACGTTAAATAAAAGGGAGCGACTTTTGTTAGTCGACATGGCTAAGACCGTCAATTCGTTTTTTAAAATTTACCAAAATACCTGCAAGCCGCACGCATCACAGTTTATTTCTAATGTTTTTTTGGAAATCTAGCATTATTATCATCTGTACGACCATAGAAAAAATGTTTTCAAACTGCGTTTACAGGAA
Organism: Megastigmus stigmatizans; assembly: GCA_900490015.1. Classification (NCBI taxonomy): domain Eukaryota; kingdom Metazoa; phylum Arthropoda; class Insecta; order Hymenoptera; family Megastigmidae; genus Megastigmus; species Megastigmus stigmatizans. The sequence continues at coordinate 6,870 of UELV01137087.1, forward strand.
TCCCGTCATGGCACTACTTTTCAAGTTCTCTCGAATTGGATTAGCTATTAGATTATTAATGGTGCAACTGATAAAGCCAAAACAACATCATGACACGAACACAGTTAACCTTAATCGAATAAAAATATTAAAACCTGTACCCAATAAAAGTAAACGAAATACGAAAATTCAATTTTCTTTCCAAGCTTTCGAAATCCACCATTCCCTCACTTTGCCTCCTAACTAATTTACACGATAAAAGAGAACTATATACAAATAAGTCGTCACGTCGTTCAGCAACGCAAATCTCCGCATAAATTCGCGATTCCACGGAAAGGATCGACAAAAAATACGAAGCAGCAAGTAGGAGCAACAGCGCAACAGACACACCAACGCAACGCGCACAACGAAAGCGGGGGCCGAGGCCGAAATCCCGGAAGAGATGAATCTGGCCCGTTGAGCCTGGCCTCGCTCCTATACCTCCTGCCCTACGTCTCACCCACATTGCACGTACAGAACGCAGAGAGCAGAGCTCGCGCTTATTGTGTTTGCATGATGCACAGTCATTTCTGCCGGGTGTAATATTAATGCCTCGCTTCCGACATTTCGACGGAGTTATTTCCTCGTGGCTCCCTATATATATTGCCAGAGAGAGAGAGAGAGAGAGAGAGAGAGACTGTACAGTACCACGTCCCACGGATTATATACATCTCTCTCTCTCTCTCTCTCTCTCTCTCTCTCTCTCTCTTCTGCAGACTCTGCATTCTCCCTCGTCTTGGCCCCCACGCAGACTCGCAGCTCCTTTACGACTGTATACGACAGCTCCTTTAAATTTTCCTAGACTCGTGTGTCTGATGCTGCTGCCTGGGATGTTTGGGTGAGAGTAGAATGGGGGAGGGGGTAGGAACAAAGCACACAGACCCATCCGACTATCGTTGCGATAAAAGTTTTATCGAGCCTGACGCACACACACACAGGAACGAACGTTTTTGTGAGCCAATAACGTCTATTGCGTTATGATTGTGCTACGTCATTCGGTCGAGAATGTATATATGTACACGTTGTTGTGTAGCTGATGATTCGGAGATAGCTATTGAGAGTTTGTTATGGAATGGAAAGGTATTTTTATCAATTGCAATGTACGTGTACATCTGTATCTTGCAATGCTACGAAAGTAATTGATGCAGTATGCATGATAATTGAAGTTTAATGAAGCACAAGCTTGATTGGACTATTTTGTGTGACTGTATACTAGCTGTAAAATTAGATGTACTATACCGAGAATGCGCATTATACCGTGCCAATTAATTTGATAGCTAAGTTTTCCTGAAGTTCTCATAGTTGATCCACCTCGCGATTTATGTATGGTAAAGTTTGGATAGTTCATGAAGTCTTATAGGACTTCACTTATATATACACGCATTGCGTTAAACCCAGTTTTGATAAGCAGACCTTCACTTATTAAGTCTGCACACATAAAGCCAGTCTTGCACAAAAAGTCAAGTCCATCTCATTGACATTCATATAGAGAAAAGTAATTCAATCAGAACAAAACTGCGTACTCCTTGGCGCTCAGACAAATCCCAGAACTAGACTACCTCAAGACCACTTTTCTCTTATTCAAAACTGTCACACGCTGAACGGCATCTAAAAGTAAATAAAAAAAAATGTAGCAGAACGATCAGCAAGCGATAAAACGTCGAACGCCGCGGCACCAGTCCTTCGCGCCAACAGTGTAATTCTGCAGGAGAGACAGTTGCAATTTTAATTGATGATTAATCGATGCGCCAAGCCAGCTCCCCTTAATCATGTTCCGCTTCTACCATTAACGACGTCAACTTCGTCTTAAGTCACGCGGTTGCGGGTCAGGCTGTCGACTGCCGCAGCAGCAGCACCAGCAGCAGCATCAGGAGCCAGTAGTGAGATGCGGCAGCAGCAGTAGCACCGACTACTTTGGCCAACTCGTGCAGTTGAGCTTCTCTCTCTTTCTCCGCAGCAGCAGCTGCTACTTTCCAAGACGCGGCAACCTTGTTGTATATATAGGTGTATGCACACTGGCCTTTTCGCGATAAGTAGAGAGAGAGAGAGAGAGAGAGAGAGAGAGAGTTTCGCTGCACCGTCTTCCCGACCCGAATCAATTAATAATGCCCGAGAATACTTCAAAGGATAGTTAGGATACTGGGCATTATATATATATGCATATGTGCCTCTGTGTTTATGGTGTAGGTAGGGGCAAGCTTGTACGCGTATAATACAACGTCGTGACTTTCATGGTGATTTAAATAGTGTTTTTTTTTCGTCACAGGACCGTAAAATACGATTTCACCGACCGATCACGCGAGGCCGTGAAATCTTACGGTCTGTGTGACGAACGATTCGTTTTGATTTCATAGCCGTGAAATCTGATCATTCGTACTATTTTTAGTTTGTCAAATATTCAAAACTTAGATTTTTTTTTATTTTACGAACTGGACGTGAAATTGAAGTTTGCTGACTGAAAACATTTCGTAAAATCTAAATTTAGATTTTATTTAGTAACAATTTAGTAAAAAAAGTTTTATATATATTATAGTAACTTGCAGGTATTTGGTTATCTTAATTTATGATAGACAATAACAAAGCTTTCGTTTCATATAGCTATACAAAAGGATGTGCATCATATGTACTATTTTTTATTGTAGACATTAATTAAGTACGAAAAATACAATAATAACAATGATATAACAGCTACTGAAATAAAATATTTTGTTCTCCACCATGTTTGATGAAATAAAATAAATTGCGATTACGCAAAACAGAATAACTCGGAAAATACACACGTATATATCTGAGCGTATATAACTTTTATTTACTCGAATCAACGTTAAACTATATACCGCGAGCCACATGCATGTTTTACACTAACCTACCACAAACAACAGTTTCTTTTACGAAGCCGAAAAATCTCGGGTCCATTTCGACTAAAATTCACCAGCGCAGTTTCAGGAAAATTCACGTGTATACATCGCGCGCGTAGCTTTCATTAAAATAGTAAAAAAGAAAGAAAAAAGGGGTATAATCAAACTCGAGGGCGCTCGCGCACATATTTGAGCTTTAAACTTTAGAACTAAAATCAACACGCGCGCGAGGCTGCACCGGGGGAAATCTTTCCAACTTACCAAGCATTCGATCAAATAAAATCGCAGCCGGAAAAGCGATTCTGGCTTCGAAGGGGAGGCAGCGCTCGTACCGGAGCGTTTCCGAAAATTATTAGTTTAAAATGGCGCGCACAAAACTTCTACTCGGAGGCTGGCTGCCCAGCTCGTATACGAAATGAAGATTTCCTAAGCGATATGTCCACAGAGGCGCTCCTCAAACATCAGACCATTTTGCTTGAAACGCTTGCTTTCCTCTATCTATTTCTCTCTCTCTCTCTCTCTCTCTCTCTCTCTCTCTCTCTCTCTCTCTCTCTCTCACACACGTCTTTCTTTTTGTTCGTCTTCTTGCCTCAGTTCCGCAGTCTATTCTTTGTGTTTTCGCTTTCTCCGCGTCTTCTTTCTAGAAGTAGATTTCAAACAACGCTTTTTAATATCTCCTCCTTTCTTGCTCGGCAGCTCGTCTAAGTCAAAGAATTAATAAAGCAAATTAAAAACGGTATATTAAAATTAATTATACCCTCTCGCAAATAGATTACTTTTAAAGCTATATAGATGATTGTTTGACGAAGTATGTTAAAGTAAGTTTAGATTTGATGGCTGAATATGAATATATATAAAAGGAAAAATTGCGTTGGCAAAGGGTTTTTATAATTTGCTCAATATACAAATCCATCTATTTGTGCTACCGAGAATGTTTTCAAATCGCCAAGTGTTGACCCACAAAATATATTCCACTGGACTTACTCAATAAAGTTGACTCACTTTCAAGTTTGGGCTGCAAACAAATATGTTTTAAATATCAGATTTTTATAGAAAAGATTATACACGATGTTCATCTCGTAATAATACTATGTAAAAGAATTTAGTGACTAAAGCACAATGTAAAATCTCAAACATGAAACCAGGCAAAATATATATACACATATATATATATATATAT
>UELV01137101.1:0-13847 GCA_900490015.1 Megastigmus stigmatizans
TATAAATATAAAGAAGTCAATTCGATACAAAATACTAATAAAGTCAAAAGCTTAAGAAGGAAGTCGAGATCCCATAAGAAACCGGAAGAATCAAAGGTGAGAAATCTAATTAACTCAAATCAACCAGCCCCAATACGAAGAGGGGGGATAGAGAGAGACAGAGAGAGTGTGCACTGCTATAAAAAGCAGTCGGGCCCTTACGGGACGAGCACTCGAGCTCTCCAATATATATATATATATATAGATATATTATTATATAATAGATGATTTTCTGTTACGGAAACGTAACAGAAAATTTACTTGGCGCCCGAACAGGGATACGAGTGCAGCGGCTTGCTCTCTCCCTCTCATTCTTCCTTGTTTTTTTATTATTATTAACTACCAAATTGCGGGGAGTATAAATATATACATGTCAATTTTTCATTTCTTTTTTTCTCTTCAAGGGAGATTTTATAAAAAAATTTAAAACTAATAAATATTCTTCTTCTTTCATTTGAATATAATTTCAATTATGGCAAAAATTACTTTATATTATTTTACATTTCCTGAGATATCAAAGCGAGGATTCGCTCTGATCCTGAGAAACTGTGTAGTGAAAGAGCAGTGAGTATGGAGGATTGGCAATAGGTCAATCGTCCAATCTCCTGTGGAAGCTACACAGTATAGTTCGGTTCCGGGTAGGAAGGCCGCGTGTGCGCGAAGTCCGTGTGCGCGAGTGAGAAAAGTGAAAAGTGAAAAATGAAAAGTGAAAAGTTAAAAAAAAAAAGAAACTAAGTGAATAAAAAAGAATATTATATTTTGTTTGTCGGAAAAATCGTTAAAAATCAACTATAAAAACGTGAAATTCTGTTAGAATAAATTCGGCCGCAATTTAATCATCGTGCATTTGCCGTCGGATCAATGCAACGCGAAAAACCACTTAATACCGCGCTTAAATTAATCGAACGAATAAACAATAAGCAACGGTGCGTTATTTAGCTGTTTTAGCAAAATTATTTCTCGACTTAGAAATTATTTCAATCTTGAAAACTTAAAATTCTGATAGAATAAATTTGGCCACGATTTAATCATCGTGCATTTTCCGTCGGATCAACGCGACGCAAAAAACCACTTAATAACGCGTTTAAAATAACCAAGTAGTAAAATCATAAAGAACGGTGCGTTATTGAACTATTTTAACAAATTATTTCCCGACTTAGAAATTATTCCAATTTAAAGAAACTTGAAATTCTGTTAGAATAAATTCGGCCGCGATTCAATCATCGCGCGACTCTAAAACCACTTCATACATTCATTGTTAATATCACGCTTAAATTAATCGGACGAACAAACAATACGCAACCATGCGTTGTTTAGCTATTTTAGCAAAATTATTTCTCGACTTAAAAATTATTTCAATTTAAAGAAACATGAAATTCTGTTAGAATAAGTTCGGACGGTGAGGAGGAGATTACTCACCGAACCAATACAACTGGCGACGAGACCAGGCACCGCGACTACAGAATCCGAACAACCCCCGGTATGATAACCCCCCGGACCGACAGTATCGAGGATACGAATCAAACCGTCAATCTTACAATCAATCAAACCGTTATGATAATCGCCCAAACAATGATAGATCCACCGATGAATCTAATCGACAATATAATAACAATAATTGGAATAACAGATACCCACGTCAAAGTGACGGACGAATTAATTACTCTTACAAACCGGAGTCTTTCTGACGCGAAGAAGACCCCGACGTCAACCACCTTCGAGCCAAAGATAATAACCAGGATTTAAACTCCTATCGGGCTCGTCGCGAATCCCCGAGGGCGAACCCAGAGCAGACCCAACCACCACCACACCCAGCTCGGCAGGTCCTAACAATAGCGGACCAAATGAGGTCCTCATTACGGAATGTGGAGTAAGTGGAGAAAGTCATGAACCGGGTAACCGTCCAACCGCAGTAGCTTTCAAAATACCCGAAGGAAGATGGCCCATGTTAACCTTTATGGTCGACACTGGAGCTTTAGTAGGACTTATTAAATTAGGTTTCCTTGCAAAAACCATGCTAATTGACACAAGCGATCCAGCCGAACTTGAAGGAATTACCCGAAAGACACTAAAAACCTTAGGGACCACTCTCGTCACAATCAAGGAAAAGAAAAGCCCATTTCACGTAGTGCCAAATGATTTCCCTATTATATATACATGACGGTATATTAGGCAGAGATTATATGAAGGGCGAAGAGGCAGTCATCTCGTGTCACTGTGAAACACTAATGATATCAGGAGATGTCATAAACCCAATCCCATTCATGACTCGAGAACAAGAGTCATTCGTGCACGGAAAAAGCGTCACTCCTGAAACCAATACGCCGAATTTTGTCAATCAAAAGCGAGAATATGAACTGCAAGATACCTTTATGTCCAACCTTCAAGGTGAATCCGAATACTCGACAGAATACCCAACCAAACCAAATAACGTCCATCGACAATACACTCTGAAAGCAAGAAGTAAACAATTGATCGAAATCGACTTGAAAAACGACGACTTACAGGAAGGATACCTTCCCCGTGTAGACGTGGGAAATAAAGACATTTTTATCGGAGAAGGCCTGGTAACAAATCATTACCACACATGTAAAATCTTTTCCATCAACACTTTAGACGACGACACCACCATCGAAATAGATCCAATGGAATTACTCCCCTTCGAATACGCCCTTCCTGACTTCGATCAATATAGCGAGACGGACGATGAAAAACCTGGCAGTCCGATACTCGAGAAAACGCAGCGAATTACCCTGCTAAAGGAAATATTGAAACTAGACCACTTCAATGAAGAAGAAAGAGAAAGCATAGATAGACTTATCGACGAATTTCACGACACCTTCTTAATACCAGGTGAGATTCATTATCGCACACTAATTTGGTAAACTATCACATACCCACCACCGACGATACGCCAATACATACCAAGCAGAACCGTTATCCAATGGTACACAAGCAAGTCATTGAAGAAACAGTCGCGAAAGGATTAAAAGACGGGATAATAGAACCTTCAAATAGCCCCGCTAATAACCCTGTATGGATTGTCGCCAAGAAAAACGATAGTCAGGGAAGACCAAGATGGAGAATGGTCATCGACTTTCGCGAATTGAATAAGAGAACCACCGGGGATGCCTACCCACTACCTAATATCGTAGACATTCTGGATCAATTGGATGGAGCGACCTATTTCTCCACCTTTGACCTCGCCTAAGGATTCCACCAAATTCCCATGAACCCCGACGACAAACGGAAAACTGCATTTAGCACACCAAACGGACATTAACACTATAATCGAATGCTGTTCGGGCTGAAAACAGCCCCAGCCACGTTCCAGAGACTAATGGACATAGTATTACAAGGTTTACAAAACTTCGAAATGCTAGTATATCTAGACGACGTAGTAATTTACGCCAAAGACCTGCATGAACACGAACGGAAAGTAAGAAATTTATTTACCAGATTAAGAAACGCAAATTTGGTACTCCAACCAGACAAAATCGAGTTTCTAAGGAAGGAAGTAGCCTTCCTAGGATACGTAATAAGCGACAAGGGAGTAGAACCAGACCCGAAGAAACTGTCTGCAGTAGAAAACTTCCCGAGACCAAAAAATGCGAAAAATATACGTCAATTTTTAGGCCTCGCTGGTTACTATCGGCGATTTATAGAAAATTTTTCAAAAATCGCCAAACTACTCTCCGACCTATTGAAAAAGGAACAATCGTTCGAGTGGGGACCATCGCAGCAGGCAAGCTTTGATAACCTCAAAACGCACCTTTGTAGCGACCCAATCCTCCAATTCCCGAACTTTACCAAAAACTTCACCATAACCACCGATGCCTCCGACTACACTATTAGAGCCGTGCTCAGTCAAGAAAAGGAAGGTTTCAACCACCCTATCTGGCCTATCTCTCCCGGACCTTGAATAAAGCAGAGGAATTGTAAAGAATATAACTTAGTAATTTATATAATTATATAATAGAAGATGTACGGATATTTAAAATCATATCAATAAGAATATACTCGATGAACAGAATTTAAATTTTAACTCGTACCAAATATATATATTAGATAAAATAAAATAATAATACAGATTTAGAATAATGGTAATTTATTTTATAAAGCTAATTTGGATAATACAAAATATAAATATTATGAGGCAACATGCGGCGTGAGCCCGCGTGAGAATAATACGTGGTTAACACATAAACAGATGAACTCGCGAAGAGTCGACTATAAAAACAACGCGCTGCCGCGCACGGGGTAATGCAGATCGGCTGTACAACTATTACTTTTATAAATTACTTTTTTAACAATAATCATGGTTTTTTTACTTTCAAATTAAAGTTTAATTATTTTATAATTTTACTGAACGCTATTTAATCTGTTTCAGTGAAAATAAGTCCAAATTTGACGTGGCAGCGAGTGGCACCGCCCGATTACTGAAATTCTATTAAACCAATAAATAATTACAAATAATTAATGCTGGCATAGTAACTTTGTTGCTTTTAATTTATTTGAAATTATCAATGCATAAAAATATTTTTTTCTTACTACTTTTTTTCGTGTTTTTTTAATTATTTTAAATTTCCCTCTGTGAGAGAGGCATCTCTGCTACCGGAGCACTAGATATGTGTGCTCGAAATCGCGTGCGCGCTCACTGGGATCTACACGTTAGCTCTTATGTTGGCGACTGCGCGTACATAAGTGAGTCTGCCGTGGCAATATCATAAACAGAACGAGCACGTACTAATATTTAGTTTAATTAAATCCTATCTATAACTTTTTAACCTTTTTAATTTTAATGATTAGGGTTTTTGAACCTTAAATCATATATACTGAATTACTTGGTACTTGAAATAAATCTGTTAAATTTTTCAATTATTATAGAACATTTAAAATTTCTTGAATAGAATACACTTTTACATCAAATCAAACGGAAAATATTAATTATCTAAAATTACAAAAATAATTTATTGCAATTTATTGAACAGTTGTACAAAATTCTTTTCAGTGGCTTTTTATTTAAGTAAGAATATATATATATATCTTTACTTAAATAAAAATATATATATTATATATATACAGAATCTAATATACACATATAAATATAATTTATAAATGTTTTTATCAATTTTAGTTTTGCTATCATAATAACTTACGAGCTTTAAAGATTTTAAAATCCAAGGACACAAGGCACAACAATAATGATATTAACTTTTGCAAACACTTTCACTTTTCTCCAGATCCTCGTGGATGACATTTTCTTGAGAGATACTCGTGATGGACATTGAAGTGCTGATCGCGAGGATGTGGAGAAAAGTGTTTGCAAAAGTTACAATTTTGATCAGTTCTGTTAATCCTTTGCGTACTTTGGCATTGAGAATTATGTGATAATTAGAATTTATTAAGCTTGAAATGTCGCAATTGTTTCAAATAAAAAATTACAACCAGTTTGTTCCGTTGGTGATCAATGAATTCCATGCACCTCATAAAATATAAGATATTTAAGAAATTATGAGATCCTGATTCACCTGATCAACCTTTGTCATGAAAACAATAAAAACACGAACATAATCTAGAAACTTGATCTCAACATTAATTCTAAAGAATCAACAAAAGTATAGGTCATTTTTACGTTAAACGAACCTGGTAATGTAACGTCGAGAAGATAAGCTCTGGAAGGACTCTGACAAGCGTCAGCGTCGAAGTCCAGTAGCACCGTACCAAGTATCGTGAAGAATATGCCCCAGGAGTGCGACGATGGTGGTGGCAGCGGCAGAGTCTCATTGCGTACCTTTCCCGTTGTACGGTGAAAAAATTTTGCCGTGAAATTCGACGGAGTGTCACCGAATGCGTAACCCATTCCCTCGCCGTTTGGCACCAGAATCAAACCTATAGGCAGAGCAATTTTTTAAGCTCCATTTTTACTCGTGCTTTCAATTTCATGATAAAAAAATATTTATAATAGATTTATAATTGATTCGTATAAAAAGGAAATATTGTGATAGAGATTAATGTTTTATTTTATGATCCCACTCGTAAATTAAGATATAGATTTATTTTTTAATTTCTCATTTTTCCTCTGGGCAAAAAACGATTTTTAAATATTTTAAAGATACTGATACTAAGATTAAGAAGAATCGTTTTAAATATTTAAAATTCTTAAGTAGAATATTTAAAACTAATTTTTAAATAAGACTAATAGAGTTCTCTTTGGGCCTTGGGTTAGACAAGACGCTCTGCTTATTGAGAATCATCGTTAATCGCGCGTGTATCGTACTGCTGGGCTTTAAGCCCACTTTCCACTCGCACATCGCGAGTAAAACGAAAATTCTTAAAGTTTTAACAATGACTTTTCTACCCAAAAGTATAAGTAAATACAAACTATTACACTAGTATTGAGAATTAAATTTGTTAAGATTAAAGAGAAGCCGAAAAATGTAGAAATATTTGACATTGAACGAAAAAAGTATGAACGGTAAATGTCGGTAACTATACTCGTACGGTTTCCCTTTTTAAACTCCCCCTCACACCATTGATATCCAATTCACGCACATTACTGAAGCTATACAGGGTTATTTTACGGCAATCATGATCTTGAGATGTTTCTATTTACAATTTAAAATTTTAAAATATTTTACTCTTTATCATCTAAATTTACAGGTTCCACAATATATTTCTTATTTGTGTTGTGAATCTGAATTAGAAAACAAACGCATACTAAACTATGTACTTTAACAATTTCAGTTTCATTTAGTACAGAACATTCATACAAGTATGATTCAGTGATTCGAAATTTATTGCTCAATAGATTGACCGTGGCATTTAGTTTATTAATTAAAGGGATAATGGTTACCTTCGCACAAACAAGGTTTTGTATGTGACTCTAAATTGAAAGTCAATAGCTAATAGTGGGTAGTAAACTGTATATTTAGATAAATAGTGTTATAATAGTATGATTTAATATTTATATGCACATCTACAATTACTACTTTTATGATATGTAAAATTTATTGTCATGAAAAACCAGTATTAATTTAAATTTAGCATATAAATTGATAAAACTGATTTGTTTAAACGGCTGCAGTTTTTATCACTTTAAACTGCCCGCCTTGTACAAGACGAAGCCATCTTAAATCGAATGGTCAGTGTATACGTCTCCATCACCGATCTTCTTGATATTTGAGTATGTTATTTTTCTTCTGACAAATACAGATTCAAAAAGTTTTTCGCTAATATATATGCACCGCTTATACATTTTTACTATTGCAGTATTTGTTTTTAGAAATTAAATAAACCTTGCTGTTTAACGTGATTAAAACGAGGTCATTAAATCATTATTTTACGCGTGTTAAACGAAATCCAGAAAATTAAGAAGCCATTTATCACGGTTCCATCTATAAAGCGTTACACCGATACTTCTTCCAAAATCAAGATAATTTTATTTACTTTTGGAATTCAGATGAAGTTCCATTATTCAAATTATCCAAAATAGGTGTATGGTAATACTAGTTAATGATAAACGAATTTTCTTATAAATTAAGAGGTAAAAGGATAATATACTTTTAGTTGGCTTGCGGTTTTGCACCACAGAAATCTTTCCAGATTTATTTTTATCTGTTTCAAGAAAAATCTTGAAGAATTATTTACTAGAGTAGATTTTGCGGTACGATTTACCTGCAAAAGCTCTATCTTTGAAACAGAAATAGAAACAGAAAAAATAGAGCATCTGCAAACATATTCCTTCATAGATACTCTTGATTTAAGATTAGTAGAAGAAGCCAATGTATTCGCTCAACAAGCCCATGAATCAGGGTCTGCAGTATGTGGAGGTAAAAGTCCTACTGTTCTTGGCTTACTATTTTATGATTATTTAAACTCAAATGCTGTGGATGCGATGCATTGTATGTTTCAAGATGTATAAAAAGGTTGATGTCTTTTTTATTTTTACGTTTAATCACAACACCGACCACAGCCATTATATTTATTCGCGTATTCATTCAGAAACTACCAAGAACAATGTTTGACAACTCTTACTGAAAAGCCTTTGAATTAAAAACGTTTTTATTAATTTACAGCTCAACAGTTTTAGAAAACGTTTGAGTCAAGAATATTTTGAATACCATATTTTAATAGTTCACAGTATTTCACTCTTCATGTATTCAACGATAAGTGACGACATGATTAATCAATCGAAGAGTGTCAAAGTATACTTACTGCTTTATCTACCCGACGGCGTTAAAAAATTTGGACTCTTTTGGATTGTGACATGTTTCCCCTTTTTTATCGAAATACTATAAAATGGTAGTAAAAATCAACTCTTACCTACGAGCACACCCATAGCGAGCAGCAGAATGAAGGGTCTCCGTCGGCCCTGCTTAAGTCGGCAGCGATCACTAACACTCCCTAGTATCGGGGTCACAAAGAAGCCTACGAGTGGACTGAGCGCCCAGACCAATGTCATGTGCTGATGATCGACGCCGATCTTCAATAGAGTCGGCGAGACGAAGGCCGTTTCCGCCGCATACGAGAACTCGATGCCCATCACTGCCGCAGACACACGTACTAGCTCCATGCGCGTCTTCCTCCTGTACCACATTTAATATTTATTAATTAATTTAATGTCGAGAAATCGTTACGGATAGTAACATATACTCATTTTTATATTATAGTAACGTATTTTATGATTGATGAAATTCGATTTGGATTTTAAAAATTAAGCTATATAGGCGAATCGAGAGAAAAAGAATTGAAGTGTCTGAATGCGAAGGTGGAAAAAATAAGAAATTTTGGGTGGAGCAAAGGTACTCTTGTGGAGAAATTGTAAAATTTGAGTACGTTGTTCTTCTTGGAAAATGGTTTCACATATACATTGTTTTCAATTTCAATAAAATTGCATCCAATTTGCAATGCTTAAAGTTTCTAACCGGATTTTGACATTGAAATTTTTTTATGATAATCTTTCAATAGCCGCTGTATTGTGAGTTTTTTATGCTTCTGAATATTCTAAACATTATTTTACCCAGTAATACAGTCTTTTTGCATTTTCAATACATATCAAACCATGTACGTTAGAACTGAATTTTTTCGCGTCATTATAAATAGACATGATAATGTTATTATTAATTTATCAGCAGAAATACTTCAAAAGAATACATTTAATTAATTAATCTCTTGAAGTATATGAAAACATATCCATATATTTGACTGTAATATAACCAAAAACTTTTAAACAAATATCAATTTATTAGATATTGAATTAAATTATTATATTAGAATCGTAATTAAAAGAATTATATTATGAAAGAAGTTGAAAATACAATAAATGAGACGTCTAACAACAAAATCCATCTAACTATTCTTTAATTAAAAATGTTTTTATAATACTTAAAAATCAGAAAAACTCAAATATCTTCAATACTTATTAACCAAATATTTGGCTAAAATATACAGCTCTCAAAAAATTCTATTCATATATAAAATATTGAAACGATTAGAGCAGTTTTAAGACTCCTATTATTGAATGCCATAAAAATCGACATTTTTCACAATATCATTATTTTCTAAATTAATAACAAATCTTAATACCTGAACATTTAATAAATTTATGCATATAATACTTTTAACAATTGAATCAATTTTCATGAAGATAGATAAAGATATCCAAACGTTATTTACCTTAGTTTAGTTAGAAGTTTTAAAAAATGACATTTTTTAAAATAACAAATGGAAGACGTAAGCTATTTTAAAAAAATAATGTCTCAAATTGTGGGTAATTAAAAGCTCGTTCAAACGCATGTTGTAAATTTTTCAAATATGAAATTTGTATATAAGTAAGACTAAACATCTAAAAATGAAAAAGGCATTTGGATATTTGAAAATCGGTTTATCTTTTATAGTGTATGGAGTGACCCACACATACACAGACGCGCGCGCGCGCACACATATAACCATAAGCAAAAAAAACTTTTGCATAAGTTTTTAGAAAAAGGTTTTTAAATTTTTTTTCTCAGTATTATTCTTTATATTGCGAGAAATATACGTGGATGCTGAGAAAATTGCAGGTGAAAAACGATTCTTCCGAATTAATAAAAAAACTTTTAATTGAAGGACCGACGTTACGTCTCTCTTCAGGGCTATGGGGCACAAATGCAAAAAAAATAGATTTTTTTATTATTACAATACACACAAATAGGTATAAGTAAAAGTATCCTTTCCTATTTTATAAATTGTTTAACGTGAAAACTCATCCTAAAAGTATTATTTACTGGAATTCATAATTGTGAACATCATGTCACAGAAATTGTAACTATCTAAGCTGTTCTGTATGTTCTGTAATTAATTTTAAATATAGTTATAGAAAAAAGAAAAAAAAGCCAGCGTTGCGAGAACTCCGATCTCATCTAACCTACAAATGCCTGATTTTGATTTTTTGTGAAAGAATCGCGTGAGCTTTTAAAAAAATGTGAACTTACGAAAGTGTACTTATATAGTGTGACTCGAATAATAGAAACAATAATAAAAAAATGGAATCTTCTGATTCGTCAAATCAAGCAGAAAAAACTTGATTATATCTACTACAAATAGAAAGATTCAAACAAAGCATCTAAAATTGATGAAAATGTACTTTATGTGTACTTGTTTATCCGAGAAATAGAATCCAAGTACTCTATGGAGTCACTGGTTAAAGTTACGAACAACTTTGAGTTTGAGACACAACATGAACATCAATGATTTCCATTTGGTGAAAAATTATTTAAAAAACTTTTCAAAGGGATACAAGCCCAAGAACCCTCTGTGACTTCACAGAGTATAGACGTGTTTGTATCGCGCTTTCTAAAAGTAAATACAGAGCAGTAAGAGTAAATAAGACCGGGTTATAGCCCGGCCCCAACCGATCCCACGCGAGACTATTCCATCGAGCTATAATGGCTTCCAATCAGAATAATGAGTTACTCAGTCAATTCCTAGGCCCTAGGGAAATTATCGTAATAAGAGAAAAAAACGATACAAGTGTAAAAAATATTACAAGTGAAATAAGTGCCCGTAGTGAAAAAATTGTTCCTAGTGATAAAAATGTCAAAAGTGTTAGTTACTCTCAAGTGACTCAAAGAAATCAGTTTCCAAAGCAACATCAAGGTTTAATACTAGACTGCGTTGAAGGCTTAAATTTAACCGATTACACGTGTGCTGTAGGAGACCTAGTACAACTAGCAAATGTTATCTACTCTTCAAGAATCTCCAATAATAGAGTGCGTATTTTCCTCTTTAACAAAGAATTAGTTAATAAAATAACAGAGAAATACAAATTTCTTATTATTAAAGATGTCGAAGTAATTATTAGGCCACTCATATTAAAACAACAACGTATAATTTTATTAAATGTATGCCCAACCATACCGCATTTCATCTTAGAAGAAATTTTCGATAATTTAAACATTAAAAGAAGCTCAGCTGTTACTTCCCTTAAAGATACTATTTCAAGAAAAGGATACAATCACGTACTCAGCGATAGGCGACAAGTATACATTGATCTCGAAGACATAACTACATTCTCAGAAATAATAAAAGTTAAATTTGACGACTCTATCTACTTTGTGTTCCCTAGCACAGAGATTATACGCTGTTTCGCATGTAAACAAGAAGGACACATTGCCAAACTGTGCCCAAATCAAAACGAAGGAGATATAGCAGTAATATTCATACACAATATCAATTAAATAATAGTCATATTCAATACGAAAATTCTCCAGTTCCAATACAAAAATACAAATGAAAACTCAGAAATAGAGAAAATCAGTCGACCAATAAATAAAACCAAAGAAACCACTACGGAACTAAATCCACAAGTACAGACAATGGAAGTGGACAAACGGAATTTTAAACTTCCTTTATCAATAGCATCATCATCAACCGCTACTTTTAATCACTCAATAGTTCTCTCAGGGTCAGAATCTAGTTTAGAATCACTAATTGATGAACAATACACTATTGATAATCACAATGCAAATGAATTCAAAATAGTCAAAAAAAAATCAAAAAAAGTTAAAAGATCAACAACACCAACGAAGAAATTCGATATAAATGAAAGCTTACTAACTAATAAAGAAAAAATGGAAAATTCAGACTTTTGTTTCCCTCTAAATTTTATCAACTTAAAAAGCTTTCTCGACAACGCATTTTCAAATTCAGAAGTTATTGAGATCGCAAAAGAATATTCTAACAACATTATCGAAATAGCAAGCATGATGAGAACCCTATATGTCGACCTACCAAATAAAGGTCTAAAATCCCTATTCACAAAAATTATAAAAAAAATAGAACTTCTCGTTTCTCAAACCTCGTCTACAAACAATAGCGACCTCGATAATCCAGAACTAGAAGAAAAAAAATTAAATCAAGTACAATATGAACAATTACATCCTTCAATGGAATTTAAATAGCTACTAAAAAAGAAAGGAAATTTTGAAAAATTAATTTATGAAAGAGAACCCATTATTATCTGTTTACAACAAATTTCAAATCCAATTTTTGTGCCAATATAAAAGGATGTAGCCCATGCTTCAAAAATCGAGGAACTGATCATGCTAGTAGTGGTCTCGCTATATATGTTAAAGATGGTATTCATTGCGATCCCATAAATTTAAACACGCCAATAGAAGCAGTAGCTATTGCTTGTTATCTACCTAATAAAATACTAATATGCAACGTGTATCTACCAAACAGCCAATCACTTATTCTAACTGAACTTAATAGTCTTAAACACGAAATTGGGGAATCTTTCATTATACTCGGCGACTTCAACTCTCATAACCCTTTATGGGGTTCGAACTGTATCGACTTTAGAGGTAAGATAATTGAAGAATTCTTGGAAAACCCACCAATCGTCTTATTAAATCATAACTTACCCACTCACTTCAATACTTCCTAGACTGGGAAGTATCAGATTTCCTCCATGATAGTGATTACTACCCAATTTTAATTAATATAAATCTAGAAAACACTTACAATGAAGAAAGAGATCTTGCACACAAATG
This sequence comes from Megastigmus stigmatizans, assembly GCA_900490015.1. Lineage (NCBI taxonomy): Eukaryota > Metazoa > Arthropoda > Insecta > Hymenoptera > Megastigmidae > Megastigmus > Megastigmus stigmatizans. The sequence goes on from UELV01137101.1 coordinate 13,077, forward strand.
GAATTACAAGAAAGCAAATTGGGATCTCTAAAAATCAGAAATCGAAAACCAAATTGTCTCCTTAACCCTTTTCCAGGCCGAAGGAATTGGGCACCGGTACAGATAAACCGTATATGATTTAAGGGATTTGAGGCATCGCTGAATTCAAATTTGCCATTACTTTTGCAAAATTAAATTGTTTAAACAATTTGTTTAAACAAATTATTGCAAAATTAAGTTTTTTTACAAAATTAATAACAAAATCAAATTCTAAGAAAAAAATTTATACCACATAGTAGTTTCTATTGTTAAACCACATATTGTTATTAACAAATTATTAAATAATTAGTTTTGTGATTTGAATAAGTCCTTTAACGACCATACGAAGGTGAATAAAAATACGGGTATAGCATATATTGTCTAAGGTATTTTTTGATGCGCACAATTCAAATTTGTCATTAGTTTTACAAAATTAATTTGTTTAAACATTTCGTTTAAACAAATTATTGCAAAATTGAGCTTTTTTGCAAAATAAATACCGGAATCGGATTCTACGGAAAAAAATACGTCTGGAATAGTAGTTTTAGTTGTTCGAATATATTTTTTTATAAACAAATTATTAATTATAAAGAGATCAGAAAGTAAAAAAATAAATAAATTTAAAAAATTTAAAAAAAAAGAAAAAAAGAAAAAAAGAAAAAAAGAGCACTTCAAAGTCCGAACTTCAATCGTCACGTGGTGTAGTGTGTAAGTAAGCAAACATATTGTTGAAACTAATGAAGTATAAGGCTC
>UELV01137102.1:0-12243 GCA_900490015.1 Megastigmus stigmatizans
ATTTCAACCGGCACTTACCGCTGCAGCCATCTATCGAAAAACGGCGGAAGCAAAGTTGTACACCTAATAATTTTAACAAAAGGCTGAATTTGATCAATTAAATTAATAACAACTTGTTTATTATTAGAGATTTTTTGCACTACTTTAAACACACTACCGTTTCCGTAGGTATTCTTGTAAAACTTTTCAAACTCAGTGAAGCTAAATGGTAAGTTGTCTGGTTCAGAGTATACAGAAGTGCATGGTTGAAAAACTTCGTCAAATTCTGCCATTTTGTTTTCAAAATTTATATCAACTTTCTTTTTCTTCGCATTCTGTGTCGTTGATCTTATTATTTTTCTGTTGATTATGTTGGTTTTTGTTTGAGAAGTACTTACACTTGCAGCTGATGAAGAGTCGCTCAACGGTAACGGCCTTTTGAAGGTACTTACTTCAGTAATTTCAATGGCAGATGGTATATTCTGTTTACTATTTAATTCCGGGAACGAGTCGTTTGGTAGTTGCGAATCTATAATATTGGTTTTATCTTGTTCTAAAAATGAATAATTTATTGCTGTGTGGCCATCTTTTTTACACTTATAATATCTCATTACTTCAGGATCAACGTAAATATAAAAGTCAATATCGTCGTGATTTAATTGTACCATCGTTGGAATTTTTGGAATGTCATCAGCTTTTACATAAGCTAATCTTCTGTGGCTTTCTACGTGCCTATAGCCGGCTTCACTAATGCTCACTTTCATACGTGTTACAGGTGAGCTTCTGTTTACATTTAGTTGGTCGAAAATTTTTTCAAGATAACGGTTTGGAATTGATGGCGACACATTCGAGAAAATGATTCTTTTATGCATACACACTAATGGTCGGAAACACTTTATTTCCTTTGATTTCGACAGATTCATGATTACTACACGGAGAAAAATGTTGTAGCAATATTTAAGATAAAGGGTAACATAAATTGCTATGTTGCGTAGCAAAGCTGTGAAACACTCACTTTATAGTAAAAATTGCTATATACTATAGCAAAACCACATTTAGTAAATTTTGCTATGTAACATAGCTATTTTTAAAACAATACGTAATAAACTATATCACGTAACCTAAGAATTTTTATTATAGCCATTATTAATTATTATTATAAAGAATTTATTTCTATTTGCTTGAGAAGCAATAATAAAATTTTTTTTTATTTATTTATTCTAAACTACAGTGGAAAGGTTATTTACTAACGATTATTATTATCATGGAAAGATTTGAAGATTTATAGAAACAGAGGTGTAAATTTTTTGTTGATGATTTTAGTCGTGTGTGTTAGTCAGGTTATTTAAATTCACACTATTACAGGTATTTGGACTTTTACATTATTATTACGGCACGCTTGCACTGGTTTTACATTGAATATATATTATATATATTCTACACCTATTAACTATAGTATGTATCTATTTAAACTATCGCTACAACTAAACGCATTTTTTCGCATAAAGAAACTTTGTAGTTAATTTTCTTATATAGTAACCGAGCCTTTATCTCGTCACTGCGAGTTTTGAATGCGACATCTATCGCTTAAGGTTGTATTAGGTATCCCTTCACTAAAGCCATAACAATCACACGAGTGTCGCGTCGCCAGCAAGGAACTTGTAGTCTTCAACCTTCGCTATTTACTTACATTAATGTTCGTTAACGCTGGTGTCCGGTAACACGTCTTTTCGCGCACAAACAAAAGAAGTCGTAAAAATTCAAGTACTTTTCTAATTTTACTCCGATTTCAAGATAAATATATATAAATAAAATGAACAAATGGCAATTTTTCAACCTAATAATGGATAGGAAAAATTAATTAAAAAAAAAAATTTCAGCCGTTATGGCACGGCGCTCCGCTCCCCAATTCGTCCCTCCCCGCCACGACGTGTCTCATACAGTTTTAGCGTGAGTGTTACGTATGTTACGCGTAGCTTCACGCAACAAACACACGAATGCGGTGCGTTATGCGTATGGGGATTAGCCATGCTATACACGTGTCGATTCATGTGTTCATGCGTTATTCGTATAGGATAATTTAAAAGAGAATGCAATATAAATTCCAATTTAATACAATAAATATTCTTATGTTATGATCTAAATTTTGTTATAGCACAATTTTTACTATTCAGTATAGCAATTTTTATACAGATACAAGGTTCTTTTTGATGAACAGGATTGCCAAAATGACTCTATCCATAGTAATATTTGTTATGAATATAAGAAAAATTTCTATAGAATGAGTATATCACAGCTTTGGTACGCAACATAGTAATTTTTCGTATCCTTTATCTTAAACATTGCTACATCATTTTTCTCCGTGTAGTAACGCTTTAAACAAGATTTTTATTAGATAGGTGAATGCAAATTCGATTTTTCGATATTTTTGAGGCCAAAGTACGTTTTCAGGCTTAACAATATTACCAATGGATATTATGTAATCAGTTAGCGTTAAATCATCGACACACGTCATGATGATAGCTTGATCACGTGTGGGACACTTTTCATCCCGAGTTTTTTCTGCGAAACTGTTGGTATGTAAATCTTTTGAGTTGAACTTTAGTATGTTTTTTGGTAACAGTGTGCCTCCTTAAGACACACTAGGATCATAAATGTTCTCTATAATAGAGCTATCGCATCACTTGATAATTAAATTCACGAAAGAGGTTTTAAAAGCATGTTTATTAAAATGTTCATTATTATATTGCCAATTGGCAATTACAACATGAGATAAAAAAATATACCAAAAAGTATTGCAGGTATATAGGTAGGAAAAATTAGAGTTCTTTTTTATTTATTATTTTGTTGCATTAATTAATTTTTTATTCCGATTAAATCTAATTGATTTTTACAAAAAACAATGCTGATCCATGTAGGGGACCCATATCAAATTTTCCTACGGGGTCCCATAGAGGGTGGTCGCAAGAGGTGTCTCATACGGGACCCCATACCGGGTTCAATATTGGGTCCCAAATGTGGTTCAACATGGGGTCCAATATGGGTATTTTCAATACGGAATACTTCTTCAATAAAATCCAAATACATGTATACATTTACTAAAGAATCGGGAAAACCTGTTGCACATTCTTTAGAGGTTGTTTGAATAATGCCTATTAAAACCTTGGTTGAACCTCCTATGGAAACTAAAGGACCGCCACTGTCACCCTGGAATATTACAAATGAATTAAGCAATAATAATTTAATCTTATTATTATGCCTGTAATATTACAAAAGATTTCCAAATTCCAGTTACGATAAAGTTTTGATAATAGTTGTCCAAAAACAGACTTACGTAGCTACAACCTCTGTTTGAGGCTGAATATACACACATTTCATAAGGTGGATTGAAATAAACATCTTTATAAAGTTCTATGCATGATTGAACAGGCAGAATTCGAGTGATAAGTTTCTGTAACTTATCTGGTCCTATAGTTCCGGTAATTCTATTTCCCCAACCTGCAAGGGTAGCATATGAGTTCTCGACTGGATGCCCTCTTGGCAGTTCAACCTTTCTCACTCTCGAATTTGGCGATAGTATGTCGATTCTTCCTATTAACTGTAATAAGTAATAAGTAAGTAAATAATTTTTATTTAGAGTTATTGAATTAAAAAACAATAAAGTGTTTTTAATAAATTAAATTTCTTCACTGATGTAGACAATGTTCAATGGAAAACTATCTTTTTAAAAAATGCATTAGCTACCGCTTCCTCTAAATATCTTTGAATACTAAAACTATAAAATTTATATAAATAATAACCGTCAATATGACAACGTCGTGCTTTCCAGGTTTCTTCTTGGACCAATTGCTGTAGTCATGTAACTTTTCTATATGGTATACCAATGTCCTTATGGTTTGACTGTTAGTACCACCAACAACAATTGTATTTCTTATGGTATAACGTGCATTGAAGCAATGAGCAACAGTAATTACATGTCTATCGCTAATAATAGAACCTCCGCAATGTTGGAGATTAGTTTCTCCATTTCTTAATGATACGATGAATGGAAATTCATTGTCTATAGCATCGACTCCGCTAATTATTGGATTACATTTAACTCCTGCAGTTTTTTGAAATTCAATTAAGTTATTTAATAAATCTTTTTTCAAAAGGATAAAAATAAATATAAAAATCACATATGTAATTATTTATATAAATTAGTGAGGTCTTTATTTACATCTGCAGCTTTCATTAATTTGGTGGCTTACTAATTTTAAAATTCCACTAGCCTTGATATTATTATAACGAAAATATTTGCTTATATAAGTATAATATAATTGTTATTCTACTTTCAGTTGTGTACAAAAAGTTTAGAATAATTGTTACTGTTGCAACAAAATCATGGAAACGAGTAAACATAAATATGCAATAATATTACAAATTTAATCTTAATTAATTAATTTAAAATATATAGTAAATCCATCAGCTATCGTTATAATTAAAGTTCACTACTTGACTTATTCATTAAGAGAATTGATAAAAAACTTACCCACAGAAATAAAAATTATTAAAAGAAGAAAATACATGTTTAACTGATGCAGAGAGAAGAGAAAAATTTAAATATACTTATGTAAAGTGTACTATGATTTCATGTAAATGTCATTATATACTCGAAGAAATCGCGAAGTATATAATTTTATTACTGTAGGAATTCGAATTGCTAAGTAATAAAAATATATACATATACATATTGATGCATACCAATAATGGAAAAATATTTTATTGAGCACGATTAAAATAATATTGCTTTAAAACTATAATAATAAAATGGTCTATTTCATATTTCAAGCATCGATGATTACCTTCGCCATATATAAGTGAAAGAGTATTTTGAAATATAATTTTAGTACTTCATATTTTATTAACTGTTAAACTGTAAATGATAAAAATTTAGAAATTATTTTTAATAAAATCTAAATATTCGAATATATTTCCAAACGTATAAGGTGTTTGAACAATATCTATCAAGACTCCTTTGGAAATTATAGGACCGCCACTGTCAACCTACAATATGATACAAAACTATAAATAGTAACATAAACTTTAATATTTTATTATGGTCTTGTACGATTACTAAAAGTACTCTCTTTGATTCTCTTGGTACTCAGGATTGGGTGGCATACATGCCCGTACTTTAAAATACAATTGGTGTATTTATGAAATCCAATATTACATTCATAAAATGTATTTTAAGTTTTGTCTATCGCTTATTACCTTTTTTTTATGAATTAGAAATTTATAATTGATTCTATCGTTCCTTTTTTAAGTTATAACAGGTGAAAAGGCGAAATCGATCTTCATGGAACGCACATAGAGGCAAGTAAGTAAATTTCCCAGTATATAAATTTCCTCGTTAGTGACCACACCTATATAGGTACTACAATCTAAAAATTGACAACGCTCATTAGCAATGAGCGAAAATAGCGGAGGAAAAAAGTTTCGCGAGTTAATCGTATAGAAATTTAAGACGAACGTTTTTTTATTAAATGAATTAAATGATGTATTAGTATATGAGTCTATTGAGCCTGAAGAGAAGGGTATAGGTTGTACACCCTCGAAACGTCGCAACAATAAAAGATTTTTATTTTTGCTCTTGTGTGTTCCATGAAGATCGATTTTGACTTTTCACCTATTATAAATTAAGAATTGTGCTAGGACATTTTATGCAAATAAACAGAAGCGAGCGGGAGAATACATTCATACTTGCCAAGATTATACCTTTTTAAAAGTAAAATTAGGGTTAGAGATTTCACAACTTTCCAAGAGATATAAGATATGAAAAAATTTAATATATGTATATAATATAAAAGCAAGTATGCCATCATATTTTATTATTACCAATATTCAGATCTTATATTAGTTCTAAAAATAGTATATTAGCATTTTTAGCACCTTTAGGCCATGATTTCTTATTAACTATCAAATCACTTACTTAAAACCACTGGTCAGTATTTTGACGCATCATATTTGTATAATGTCCAGAATTGACAGTGTTTTCGTGGCTAAATATACCATTAATAATTCTAAAACAACAATAACAATAACTCTCAATATAGAAACTTGAATACCTTCCTTCCAGTTATTTCATATTTCATAAGCGACATGAGCCCCATTGTTCGTTTACAAACGCGCTGGCTATTATTAAATACTACACTACCACTGCATATACATATACAAATAATAAAGTACATAAAATAATTAATAAATAACTTGACTTAGAGTCCAATGTACAAAATTTGATCAACTTTTATTTACATAATGAATAAACAAATTATCGGTTAATTATTTTTTAACGCTAAAAAGCTCATCTAGAGCACTTCACCATAGAATAAAATTATTTTTAACTAGCACAAACAAGGGTTTATGCATTCCTAAAAACACGAGGTTATGTTATGCGTTGTAAAATGATAAAAAGAATAATAGAATGGTGTCCAAGAGATGAATCCATGGAACGGATAATACTGCATCGTGTCAGGTGGCAAGATTCCCTTTCTGTCAGCCTTAAAGTTCAGCCGGAAACTGACAGAAGGCCTAGGCAGAATGCAACTAGGATCTCGTGCACTGAAAATATATGTGAAATAAAGTTGTTAATGGTGCACCGCTGAAAACAGTTTAGACAAACGGTAGCTGGATTTTGAAGAGTAACTTTTGTTGGAAATTAATTTTTCAGATATGTCTGGAAAATAAATGGTTAAAGCTTTGTACTTTGGAATAAAAAAAATTGAATGATTGGTTAAAGCAGTATAATTTTACACTTAGACTCACATAATGTGAAAGCATCTATAAACAGATAGTTTCGGAACCTCACCTGAAACATAAAAAATACATAGATCAGATTCAAACAATTAAATTCATATTATGTATATAGTAAAGAAATGCAAGTTGTGTTATCTATACTAGTCGGGAAGCCAGGTACACTTTCGTAGCCTCTTGGAGGTTTCTAGTGAACCATGGTTTTTCTTACATATTTTGATCTGTAAAACCTAGTCGCACACTGCCTAGGCCTTCTGTCAGTCGTCGGCCTCAGAGCTGCCAGCTAATTTTATAATGATGGTCTTGATGCGACAAAGGTTGGCAGCAACTTCACTGCTAGGCGATGAGACAGAGTAAAAAAGGAGAGCTCAGCATGTTTAATGGCTGTAGAAGGGAACAAAATGTAGGTAGCTTGGTCGTAGAATAGAGGTTAGAAAGCTAAAAAAGGCGATTCTTAAGTGTTCTCCGTTGCTGATATCCGATGTCCTTCCGTACTTGCTGTAAAAAAACTCTCGAAACACGTCGCCAGATCCGAGGTGATGGAGGTTAGGTGCACGTAAACGGTCGAGTGCGCGATACGGTGAGGTGACATAGCTTGCGAAGAAAGAGCTTCACATAATCCATTACTGTATATACCTCATTCCGAAGCAGCAGCAAGGTATTCCCAGGAAGCAGACCCTCTTTCCTTGGAGCAGAAGCTGGAGAGGTTATAGCGCACTTCGAGCTATAACCTCTCCAGCTTCTGCTGCTAGGGAGCAGCTGTGGCTCTGAGGTAAGGTGCAGGCCTTCTGACCGAGAGGTCGGGGGTTCGAATCCGACCCAAAGACCCGCAGTTTTTTCTGAATCCTCGATAGAGGGTCATCTAGGGATGACGAATTTTCACTCTGAATATTTTTCCGATGAAAATTCGATTTTTTCGGGCCTACCAAAGTCGAGGAAAAGGAGGAAAAGGCAGGCAAGCCCGGGGTGCTCCTTCCCCGGGTAAGCCGTGTAACCCCTCCTCTTCTGAGGTGCCTGCCGAGCGTGTCAAAGCGCTAATGGGGTTTTGGCGAACAAGGTCTCAGGGGTTTGCCAGCCTCTTCGACCGAACACAACTGGCCCAATTAGAAGACGCCCTGCCTCGGATACTGGCGGCCGATTCGCTGATCGAGCCGCCCCAGTGACGTCTCAACCACAGGGTACTTCATCTTCGGACATCTTCATCTGCGAGTTCCCGGGCTGCGAAAGAAGCTTCACCACCACCAACGGCAGAGGGCTCCACCATCGCAAAGCGCACAAGGCCTGGTATGATGAAGGGAACATCGGGGAACAACGGCAGTCACCTGGACACTGGAGGAGACTGCTCTCCTGGCCCGCCGTGAAGCCGGTCACCATCGACGGCACCCGATTCATCAACCAGGCTCTCCAGACATCCTTCCCGCATCGCAGAATCGAGTCAATCAAGGGTCCTCAACGTCTCCAGGCTTACAAAAACCAAGTTCTGCGATGCATCGAGGAACTGCAGGCCGCTCCACCGCCAGCTCCTGAGGAGGAACCAGCAGCCTCCGCAACAAACACCAGGCAAGAGGACGACTCCAGCCACATCCTGGAATACCTTAGGAGCTTACCAGCCACCACCACCACCGACTACCAGGCGAGGAGACTGCAGTCTATCATCGAACGGACCTCACCCACCGCCAAGGAGGAGACACTCCAGCGTCTCACCCTCTACCTCCAAGATACCCTCTAGCCGACCACCAGGCAACACCCACTGCCAGCCCCGGAAAACCAGAGGAAAGCCAAGAGAAGGGAGTACGCTAACACCCAGTGTACCTGGAGATGGAACCGAGCCCGATGCATCCAGCAAGTCCTGGGAGGTGAAAAGGAGACACGGCAGCCGGATCGGGAGACGATGGAACCATACTGGTCGGCCGTCTTCCAGCAGCCGGCGACTAATACAAAGCTGCCGTGCCATGCCCGACCAGTACAACATCGAATATGGGAGCCAGTCACGCCAGAGGACATCAAAGCCATCAGGCCGGCGTTTAACATCTCGCCAGGGCTCGATGGGCTTACATCGAGACAGCTGCGAGCAGTGCCTCTCGCAGTCCTGACTCGCATATATAACATCATCCTCTGGTGTGGACGGCTGCCCGAACATCTCTCCCGGTCACGGACCATCTTCATCCCAAAGAAAGCGGACGCCACTCAGCCTGGAGACTTCCGATCCATCTCTGTCCCTTCGGTGATGGCCAGATCTCTCCATAAGATCATCGCACAACGGATTGAGAGGCATACAGAGCTGAGTCCTGAACAGCGAGCGTTCCGCACAGGGATCGACGGCTGCCGTGACAACGTCTTCCTCCTCGATGCCTTGCTACGAAGTCGCTTTACCAAATTCAAGTCCACCTTCATAGCTGTACTCGACATTGCAAAGGCATTCGACAGCGTCGACCACACAGCGCTCCTAGAGGCTGCTGCCAAAGCAGGCCTTCCACTATCAGCTCTGGAATACCTAAAAAGCTCCTATGGAAATCTGACCCGTTCCGAGTGACGAGAGGAGTGAAGCAGGGAGACCTCATCTCCCCGGCCATATTCAACATCATCATGGACCACTTACTCCGCTCGCTTCCATCGGAAATCGGCGCCAGCTTTAACAACAACGCCCTCCGAGCCGCAGCCTTCGCCGATGACCTGGTCCTCTTCGCGGATACACCAACAGACCTCCAACTTCTCCTGGATAGGACTTCCATCTTCCTGCAGCAGTGTGGACTAAAGCTTAACAATTCCAAGTCCTTCACTGTGGCGCTCCATGGAGACGGACACCGCAGGAAGACCATGGTCGACGTCAAGAGGATCTTCACCATCGACAAGCAGCGAGTACGAGCGATGACCAGAGAGGACTCCTGGAACTACCTGGGGATACCATTCACCCCCGAGGGCCGACGGGTGAAGCCAACAACCAGTATGCTCAATCCCCTGCTCGAACGCCTGAAAAAAGCTCCACTGAAGCCACAACAACGGCTGTTCGCCCTAAGGACTGCCGTGCTCCCCAAGTGCTACTACCACATGGCACTTGGCCGAGGCACGATCAGCGGTCTCCGAAGGGCGGACCAGACAGTGAGAGCATCCCTCAGGCAATGGCTGGCGCTACCGAATGACACCCCCAATGGTTACTTCCACGCGCCAGTTAACGAGGGGGGCTTGGGCATACCATCGCTGCGCTGGCTGGCTCCACTCCACCGTCTACAACGCATCCTCGGCCTGGTCCCAGGACGAGACCCGGCAAACATCAGCGATCCCTTCCTCGCCAAGGAGGCATCCCAATGCACCAAGCGGCTCACCGAACGAGGCACAACATTTGCCACAGAAGACTCGATCAAGCAGCGGTGGGTCAAGCTGCTCCACGAGTCGATCGAGGGTAAACCCCTTCGGCTGTCCTCCTCCATCCCAGGCCAGCATCAGTGGGTGGCAGACGGCACCGTCCTTCTCTCGGGTAGAGACTACGTGAATTTTCAGAGAGTCCGGGCTGGAGCGCTGCCAACGAGAGCGAGGACCACGAGGGGCAGATACGGTGACCAAGCCTGTCGAGCGGGGTGCATGCTGCCGGAGGCGAACAACCATGTGCTCCAAGTATGCCACCGCGCACATGGCACGAGTATCGAGAGACACAACGCCGTGCTTGGTTACGTCGGGAGAAATCTTAAACGCCAAGGCTTTGACATCAGGGAGGAGATGCGCATCGCAACGCGGGATGAACTAAGGAAGCCCGACAATGGGGACGCTAGGCGTGGTTCTGGATGCCCAAGTTGTCGGCGAACAGGCAGACATGGAACGGGTCAGGGCCCTGAAGAAAGCCAAGTACGCCAACAGCGATATCCACCAGGCCATCACCCGAGAGACTGGAGCAACCAACATCATTCACACTCCAATCATTCTCTCCAGCCCGGGTGTCTGGTGCCACATGTCTGCCGAAGACCTGGTAAGGCTCGGTACTCTGAACAGGAGGGACTTGGCAGTCATCGCCACTCGGGTGCTAATAGGCGGAGCCATCGCTCACCGGCGATTCAATCGGATGACAACGATAAGAAGAGGATGACATCATGTGGGGAAGACTCAAGAAATGGTGCTGCCCACCTTAATTTTCTAGCGAAACCACGGTCTAGGCTTGTGGAGTGCGGGGCCTATCCGTCAGCCTAGTTTTCGAGGATACAGTGCACTCAAGCTGTGAGTTGAGTAGTGGTTCTCCACGAATAAAGGGCTCTGGACATTCGAACGAGGTCCAGACTCGAAGAGGGCTACTTCGAACGTCACCTGTGTTGGGCAGGGACGTCCCAGCCGGTCGAAAGCATTAGCCATTGGCTTGCCGAATGCGTAAGCACTCATTGCCAACTGAGTAGTTGGTACATGTAAACTGACTGTACATCTAAGGGCATGGTACATCTAAATCGAATGCGAAAGAATCTTGCACCTGTACATCTAAGCGTACTCAAGCGATGAATTGAGTAGTGGTTTTCCATGAATATAGGGATCTGGACATTTGAACGAGATCCAGACTCGAAGAGGGCTACTTGGAACGTCACCTAATTGATCTGCGATCACCTAGGCGGACGTCCCAGCCAGTCGAAAGAATTGGCCATTGGCCTGTCGAATGCGTGATCGGTCATGCCGATTCATCTGTCCGTTACTTTTTTCTCTTTTTTCCGCTATCCGGCGTTCGCGTCGGGACGGGTGAGATACTGTGCTTGTACGTATGTTTCAGACCAAGTAGGCGGGATTCGATGCCCTGACCTATGTGAAAGCTTTATTCGCTGAATGAGTTGTCTCCGTTATACCTTCTATCAGTACACCTGCCGGTGCTGCTTTGAAGTTGTGTGAGACAAACGAGTAGCGGTGAAAGCGAGTTTGAAATAATACGTGTCGGCAAGCTGTTCGCTTCATAGAGCTATACAGGATTCGGCAGGCTCCTGTATGGCTGGCGCTCCATGGTCGCCTTGAATGCGAATAGTTTTCGAATGCTTTTTCTCACTCGTCGACTGGAAAGCAATGCGTGGGAAGTTAGACAAGACGCCACTTGACGAACGTGAAATGTCGAACGCGATGGCCCGCGGTCGCATGTCCTAAGACTTGCAGTCGCGGGCCAAAGCTCTTTAACCTTTAAAGGGCCGGAAAGCCGATATATCGGCTCAAAAACATAATGCTAGGATACGTCTTTATCCTTAAGTAAATTGATGCGCTAAGTTCGTATCTGAAGTTGGTTTGACCTTATCACTTCAGAGTCAAGGTCAATGAAGGTCATTTGAAGGTCAAACCTAGCAATATGGTTTGAATCATTGCAAAAGTTATATCTTTATGTTTTTGGAGTCACTGAGTTCGGGTTTTACGTCATTTTGACCTCAAATAAAAAGAGAGATGAAGATTTCTCCAAGGTCAGGTTGAGAATATACCCAGGGAAATATTTAAAATTGGTTTTTATGTTTTTGAGAACGC
>UELV01137117.1:0-17432 GCA_900490015.1 Megastigmus stigmatizans
ATATATATATATATATATATATATACTGGACGGGGAAGTTCTGCAAGGAATCCAGTCCGACTTTAACTGATTGATAGCGAGATCGCGGTTAATGAGAATTTATCGGATTGCGGTATTTTTTGTACTTTAACTTTGCTTTTCTGTTTTTTTTTTGTTTTTTTTTTCTTTGATGCGCGAGTTGGGATGAGTCGAGAAGAATGGGGGAGGGTTAATACCCGGGAGCGCTTGTAAACACTGACGGGAATTATGATTTTGATCTATATATGCTGTAGGAAATAAACGCTTGTTTACCGTGGTAACAAATGTGTCATTCCGCTCGCAGGAGTATCATAAATAAACGCCAATTTGTGTCTTTCTTTATTCCGTGCGGTTGCAGGTGTATGCTTATAATCTTATAATTATCCTAAATATGATACTGTTACATAGGACACCTAGCTGTCCTATGATTTTATTCATTGGCGCGCAAATATTAATTCACAATAAAATGCGACATACATCGCGGCATTCCAAAGAATCGCAACTCGCAATTGACCATGCCATAAAATGTCAGCAGATGCAACATCTTTCTACCCAGCAACAGTCGATGTTTACCATTTCCACCACCTCTAACGAATCATAATAAAAGCAGCCCCGTCGGGCCGCATCGAGGAAAAGGACCAGACATTTGAACGAGGAACGACTGACCGATCGCCGCGCAACACAGCTAGAACCACTCGATGTATCGTGAATAAACGAAGTATAAAGTTCTCCAGTCTTCGCGTCACTTCATTTGCCCGCCCTCACAATTTCCTTTCCGGATTAAGTTACCGGAAAGTCAAACGATACCAAATCCACATAGAGAGAAAGAATCTCTCGTCACAGTTATCATATGCACAATACAATAGCTGCACAAAAAAGAACATCTTGTCAGCTTGTAAGAGAAATTGTAAAATAAGAATAAGAGGTAAATAGTAGGAAAAGTTGTTAAAGTGGAAACTGTTGAACTAGAGAGTAATCGAACCACCAATAAACCCTTGAAAAAAATTACCGTCCATAATTATATATAATTTTATGTAAATCTTTATATATAACTATTCATAATTATATATGGATATTGTCTCTATATAATTGTACATGATAATATATGATTATATATGATCATATACGATTGTACATAACCATGTACAATTATATATAATGTTTAACCGTGAAAAATAATGCATAAACACAAAAAATATTTATTCTATTTAATAAATTTTAACCTTTGAAGACATTTTATTTTGTTCAAATACTAAATACTTATTTGAACTTTCAAAAAAAATTTTTGATGAAGAGGAATTTGGGTTATACTTATACCCGGAGCGCTGATTTTCCTCTTGCAGGGGCTATATTTATGCGCAGTACATCAAAAAGCATAACGTATTGTAAACAGTTATGAACAGTCATGCATAGTTATATATTACTTTATACAATTATATATGATTATATATAACTATACACAACTGCATATGAAAGTACGAAAGTGAAACTGAAAACTTTTGAGTTGAAAATTATAAACATTATATATATATATATAATGTATAAATTATTTTTGCCCGGGCTGCTTCTATAATGCAGGCAATAATTTTACATAATTCAGTCGAATTGATGATGTCTATTTGAATCGAAGTACTTTTATTTTTATAACTATAGGTACTATGTATTAATAATAGCAGCAAGACGGTTAAAAACGCTCAAATCAACTAACAAGGGCAGCCAGTTATGTATACAAGATAAAGTATCAAGCAGCAGAGTAACGATTTTAATAAGAGAATTATGCTTCAGAGCAAAGAATCTGAAATCAAATCGTATTATTCCAAAACTTAAAGCGCTGATGTACAGCTTATAATAACCTCTGCTAAATCAATATTGAAACGTCTCAACGATAATGTCAGCACTGCACTTTCCTCTCCCGCAGCGAAATCCCCACCAATTATGTAGAATCTCTCTCTCTCTCTCTCTCTCTCTCTCTCTCTCTCTCTCTCTCTCTCTCTCCCACAGCCATGTAAAATGGATGTAGCGCTGAAGAACCTTTCAATTAAGACACCCTCGAATCTCTCATATATAGCATATTATCTTCGGCAAAAAGAAAGAGACCAAAACAAAAGAAATCACCAGTCCGAGTGCGAGAGAAGTGAGGCGCTTACGCATAAGTACATACACAAGCGCGCGCGAGTCTCCGCTAACGAATCCCAAAATCTGAAATTCAGAAAGAGTCGTTTCCGCGCGTTTCTATAGCAGCGGGTGTGCGCGCGCGAAGCGACGCGACGAGAGGGTATATAAAACAGAAGCGGGTCAGGGCACTTTAGGGTTGGCGGCGACGGCGGCGGTAGCACGCGGTCATTGTGCTTTGAAATTCTCAGAAATATAAAATCCGCGAAGTATAGTTGGTGGTGCACGCGGCGGCGGCTTCGTGTACGCCTTAATTACATCAGTTAACTGTGTATAATGCACCTTCGACCGGTCGATTTTCCGCATACTGCAATATCGTTCTTCTCTCTGTTATGCCTTTCCTCTCTTTCTCTGGTAAGTTTTACTTCTCGCGTTTTTGTCGTTACGTGCAGCCATCAGGTCTTGCGCTCCTTCGTGCCGCGTTGTTCGAGTGTCCGTGCGTGTCACTCGGCCGCGGCGAACGCTTTATTATTTTTATATATATTTCTCGTTTCTAGGGCTGCACGCTCGTATCGATTAATTGCACCGCTGTTGCGGGTTTACCTTTAGCGCTGACCAATCGCTGCGCTTAGATGCACGGACGTTCTTTAATTGAATTCATTTGGTGTTTTGTTTGGAATTTTTGATATCGGTTACTTTGTGTCGATTGATTGGTTTTTAGGCGAGGTCCGTTTGTAGTGAAATTGCATTTGTTCGAGGCATTTTGTGGTTTCGTATATGCGTTTGATTAAAATTGTTTTCCTTCCGAAGAAATTTTTTGAATAAAAAAAAACACTTTATCGTATTATTCGATAAAAATAAAAAATAAACATTAATAGGTGTATTTGTAGAAAATTGATACTTTGTTTTCAATACAGTCTTGTTATTATTCGAAATAAAAAAGGTGTCGTACCATATTTTCTCTATATGAATTGTACACACGCTTATACGTGAATTGTGTCCTACATTAATGTTCAGTTCGATTTTCAGCACGTAACAACAGGTTAAATAATTAAATCGAACAAAATTCAAACAACCACGAGATTCTAAGACTGCCCGTGGCATGAAAACTATCTTTCTTTTGATGGCAAAGGAATGGATGTTTTTTGATCATGACATTCTAAGACTTTATCATTCTTGCATTCATTCAAAGTAAATTGATCAAGAACATCACCCTTGACACATATTCTGACATATTTCTTGACCTATTTCTACAAGTATATCATATGTGAAATTTTTTTTACACATAATGAAAAGACTTTTTCATGTTACTTTTAAGGTACGGCGATACTGCGTCACATGTACTGGCTCGTATATTTTCATCTAAAGTAAAAGAAGTAAAAAAAAAAAAAAAACTTTCGGAAAAGATTTATTTATTAATGTACTAAACTGAAAGACGAACTGAATGCTCCAGTTTGAGCCTTGATGAGCTCGATATTTCATTTAATTGCCTTCTGAGTAAATTGTATTTTAATAATAAGTAATGAGCTTGGTAATTAGGCGAGAACGGTTTTGCCTCGGATCGTACTAACGGCGCTTTCATCATGATATCATAAAAGTATCGAACAAATACTCTTGGAGATTTACCCCGAGAAGACTATATTGTAAAGCTCTATGCAGTTCAAAATCTGTTAAAAATAGTATTGCCTATATTGCAGGTGAATATGGTTCTCGAAAAATTGATATCTATTGTTTAGTGTATAATATTTTATTTTCAATAACATGGAGAATAGCGTTTTTAAAAAATCATTTTAGTTGTAATGACGTCACTATGAAAAGTTTACATCAAAGCTACATCAGAGCGAATCGTGTAACTTGTATGTAACATTTGGAAAGGCTTTGGGAAAGAACGCTTGCAAAGTGCTACCGAGTATGCGTTACACGTGGCTAAAGTAACGACGTATTGTTAAATGTAATTTAATTGCAAATTTACTCAATTCAATATCACCAGAGCCAAGTTACATGTTTATGCAGCTGGTAAAATACCACTAATTAGAATATGAAATTCAACGGCAGATCTGTGCAAGTTCAAAATTATCAGTACACTCCTAAAGCGCTTCCATTATAATTAATTTTACACGATTATACAATCTATCGATTCTTGCCCTCGTGCAGTTTAGTGCTCGGAAAAATCAGCTAGAAGCGGGCGCTCCCATGTACATCAGGAACCACGAACTCGAAGTAATCTTATTTCGTGATTTACCACACACACCGTCCAACAACTTGCTGAGCAAGCCGATTAGAGCGAAATCCCTTTAACAAGTTTAAAAGAGCCACGAAAGATATTCAGGTCATCACGTGTGTGGCCTTGCTACGGAATTTTGATACAAGAACAGTTGGCTTTATCATTTGCTCGGGTTAAATTCTAAATAAACTCGATTTTAGAAAATTCATGTAAATAATGCTATAATCGGGTCTTTTTAGAAATATCTATATCGTGTTACACTTTTATATATAAACCAAAATATTAGGTATTCACTGTATTCATTAACAACGCACGTTCTCGTGTATACTGAAAAACATTTAATTAAAATCTATTGAACGTATTGAAACTCAAAACAGTTCTTGATTTGTTGTTACGAAATTTTTTAAATTCTCGAAGTCCCAATTCTTATCACGATTAAGCAGGATTTTAGTTGCCAACTGACCGATTTATATTTTTCGTATAAATTTTTTTAAACGAGTTATGAATGGTCTAGTTCTATTTCTTCCCGTACGTGCTTTCTTTGAATGCAACTAATAAGATAACAAACTTCTAAAAGCTACAAAAATTACTTTATAAATATAAATTTCTTGTACATTCAGCACAAAACAGATATATTTATTTTTATTAATTTTAATACAGAATATCAAGAAAACGTAGAAAGTTTTATTTTTGAACTGCAATTTCTACATTTCTTGGAGGTTTATTATTTAATTGCGTATATTTCTAGAAAGCACGCGTATAAGACAGATTAGAAGTAGACTGTTCACATAACCGATTTGTACATGGTAGCATTTAACAATTAAAAAAGTCGCACAAGGAGTAAATAAAATACGTTTGAAGCCCATAAGATTTTAAATAATTCATTTTGAAAATTACTCCGAAAGAAATTAATAAATAAAGCCGGATCTTTCCGGTACACCATTACGAGGTGCAGTATTTATTTTGTTTTTTTCTTTTACCGCAGTAACTCCCTTCAATGTTAGTTTGTTTAAAATTTATAATTGAACGTTTGATTTTACAGGCTTTCGTTATCGTATACTTTATATGCACATAATTTCGAGTCATCTATTTTATGCAAATGCGGACTCGCGGTCAAAACACTGCGTGGCCTACCGTTAAGGAGAATCAAGTAAAGCGAGCCCTGCTGGTCTAAGTAGTAAAAGCCAACGTCTAGTATGGCGCGCAAAAGGGGCATCCAAATGCAACGATGCCAATTCTCGTTAACCCATTATACACAAGTGTACTTATTAGGCATGCATAGCCGTTGACTAACTCCTAGTATCCAACTGAAAATATTTTCTCGAAAAATGATCGCGATGCTCGTAAGATCCTCATATATCAGGAAAAGATTTTCATACAGACTCGGTAGAATTTATGAAAAAAATGCACTAATGTCTTTGTGAAAGAGTATAATATTTGAACGCGTTCAAAGTACCTTTGTTATATAAAAAAAACTACGCAGCTCTAGATTACTGTGTCTTTCACTGTTGCTAAATAGAGATTTGGTACGGATGGTACTATGCAAATTTAGGCGATACTCTATACAGCCGAACATATATATGTGTGTGAATGCGCGTGCGTATTCCTAATCGAACGTGCGTCAAATATAGGCACGTGTACGAGATGTTTGAGCGGCAATCTGTGTGAACTTTAGTAGCGTTACAGCTTACCCTCATGGCGACCCAAAATGGAACGATTGGTATTCCATTACAGGTCAAAATACATCAAACTAGTGTCCTGTTTGTTTCCGAAATACTTTCATCTTCAAAATGGGAATACCGAAGGAAAATGTTGTAAACCTTGAATAGCAATAATTTAGAATAACTGCGATTTGTTTCTAGATAACTTAAATAAGTTTTATCATAATTTTTAATTGCTCATGATCGACATTATAGTAATAATAGTATAAATATACATGCATCTTATGAGCTATTTCTCTTTCAATTAAGGATATTTCAGCTGTTATTAATTACAATTTCACCACGCGATAAACCTGCAAAAAACAGCAACCTATTACTTTGCAAACAAAAGAGAAAAAAGCGATGAATCAACTGGGCTTACACTTTTTTTAAACTACGAATCTCACGCAGAAAAATATGTGAAAAGGAAAAGAAAGAGAGGCAAGATGTATAAGGTAACCCGGCAAGTATAGGGTTGACCCGGCTTATAGCACCTACGGTTATATCGAATTACACGAAGCCCAGACTCCCGCACACATATACACACACACTCTCGTACTCTCTCCCTCTCTTCCTCGTTCGCTAATTTTAATGAACTTCCCAACTTTTGCAGGGGTATGTTAATGGGATATTCCGCGTGCGGTAAACGAAGGAGAGCGAGAAGAGGTAGAGGTGAAGGCGTAGTTTTCTCTCTCTCTCTCTCTCTCTTTCCTTCTCTCTCCCTCTCCCTCTCTCTCTCTCTCTTTTTTTTTCTTTGTAATGTCGATCTAAATTCCCGAAAGTGTTTATCGAACTATGATTTCTAATAACTCGGCCCGCGGCGGCTAATGCTGTTGTGTGTGTGTTTGGGATTTAGTTTGTGTTGAGGAAAACAAGCTCGGCGTCATGGAGTTTCGCGCGTGTATCGTTTGCTTTTCTTTCGAAAATTGCACGCAAGTTCGACTTAGTTTGGAATATCGGTAGATAATAATTACATTTTTGCATAAATTTAATTTATAATTCAATTCAAAAAAGTCTGTGGCTCTTGATTTTACTATTTTTATATAGAACTTCGAATTTTAATATTATACGAAGTATAAAATTGTTAAAATAATGTGTATATAATTATGGTGAATTTAATATGAATTTAATTGCTCAATTATTGAATACATGATTAAATAAAGCTATATTAGATCGATTATTATTAACTAATATAGGTTGATTCATTGAATCTAAACAAATAGCTTTGGAATACATTGACTATGTATAATTATATAATAATTATAAGTTTATTGATTATATAGTCTATCTATATGACTACAGAATAGATAACAATGAATATTTAAATTTGACAACTATATCTGGAAGCACGTGTCACGAATTACACCACACGATGTATCGAACGCGATAATATTAGTCATTCCAAATTCGTCCACGTATAATATACACACAAAGCACATCGCGCGTTTTCATCACACGTTAGTGGAACCACCGCCTCAACACCACCGCCATCTCAATAAAATTAATCTCTTGCGCGATAATTTTATTGCGCCCGAGCGCAAAAAGCTTTTTCACTCGATCCATCAAAGTCAGCAGGGTCGTAGCAACAAGGCTTATCGAATTTTCCTCAAACATACGCTGGCCCCCGTCGTGCAAAGTCGACGCTATGTAGTAACGGATGATGCAAAAAGGCCGCGCGCTTTACGGGGATATCGGGTGGGAGAGAGAGAGAGACAGAGAGAGAGAGAGAGAGAGAGAGAGAGAGAGAGAGCTGATGGGCGAATGCCGACGACGTGTATACGCATTCAACTGTTTGAAAAGCTCCTTTCGATGCGACGCGCAAACTATCCGCGCGAAATTGGAGTGTCGAAGGGTTGACGAACACGCGCATATATATGTATATAGAGCGCAAGAGCGAGGGATTACGCGGGACATCGGTGTTCCCCGTGTGCGCACACCTGTGGGAGAGCGACGCGTATATGTATTCCCTATACCCGTTTATTCCCTTATACCTTACGCGCTTTTCTTTTCGTTTGCACATTGTCTTTTTTTTTGGAGGGGTAATTTGAAAGAGTATTTTCTTGTACGAAAGCTCCCGACTTTATCCCAGAATTTTCTTCTCTCTCTTTATCTCTCTTTCTTGCGCAGTTTAAATTGAGCTTTGCACGCTCCCGAGTTTTTCGCGCCCATAATTCATCCTGTCGAAATTTCGTCGATCTGCTTTTGTTCCTTCTTTTATAGTCGCCCAGTTTTGCATACCAAATTGCCCACATCCTTTTTATTTCATTTACTTATTTTGCTCGGTGCTGCTGCTGACTTAAAGAGTGCGGCTTAAAGTGAACAAAATCAATATTCGAAATGTGTTGCGCGAGCGGTGCTTGGTTGCTATTGAGTGTATGCAGAGAATCTCTCACTAAATAAGTTACTAATATTTGAATAATTTACTATTTTTAATTTTTCAGGATTCTTTATTGGATTAATTTCTAGTATTACTGTATATTCGGAGAGGAAGTTGTACTATTCGTAATTTTAGAAATTTTGTATACAAACATCAGTTGAATATATTTACATGCTGATTTTCCACAGCGTGTCGAAATTATCGCTGCGTACAGCATTTATGGGCTTCTGTATAAGAAACTTTACATGTTTAATTTAAGCAGTAACATAAAAGTATCTGTAGAATTAAAAATGTTAAATATTTTAAACGACGAGTTCACTAATACTAAACTTAACTACATTCTTCCTTTATTAATGTCTTTTGCGTGTACACGAATATCAAAGGATACTTATGTTTTATCAAAGCTGCGTATCCCTCACTAACATATAACGTATACACATCGTTTTTCTTGGCTCGACGATAAAACAACAGTAGCTATTTTCGATTATCACTCGTAGCTGCAGGGCATGTATATTTTCATATCGTTTTATAAGCCGAGAAAAAAACATTGCTTTCGTTCAGCTCGACTCATAAGAGCACTCGCATTCTCAACCCCGCGACAGGTACAAAATAAACTTTAATCTAATCTAATCTTATCTAATCTAATCCAATATCTCCTCTATATATCCCATTGTTTATTTCCTCGCCTCCCTCCATTCTCTAGCTTCATCTCACTTTTAAGTCTTCGGCCTTTCTTTTATTCACTCTTTCCCTCGCTCTCTTATACTAGCTTTTGCACTTGCTCTATCTACCTCTCTCTACCCTCTCTCTTTAGAGTGTGTATGTGTGTGTGTGTGTGTATCGATTATATGGACCAAGAAGGAGGGGATGGACTGGCAGTTCAGCCGTGCGGTGCATCGGTGTGTGGCTTGTATGTATAACATCGGAGCTTGTTTCGGCTATAGCCGCGCCGCTGCCGTTGCCCGGATAACCTACTGACACTGATAAGCAGCAGCCATCGATGATCCATCGATCTCTCGCCATCTCGGCCATTTGCTTTCCTTTCTCTCTCTCTCTGCAGGTGCCTCTCTTTTCGTTGCTTCCAATCTCGACCCTCGGTGGTGAAATTATACCCGCTAACGGCCCGTGTATGTGTCTGTGCATGCGTGCGTGTGTGTGTGTGTTGTGTGTGTGTGTTTGTGCCTCTCGGCCTGTGTAGCTCTATATATTTATGTGTATATATGCAGATCTGTCGGCACTTATCATTCCGATCGTATCGCCACCGTAATGTAAATCCTTCGTTGCTGCTTCCTCTGCTGCTGCAGTTCACCTCCGCGTATCTGTGCGCAGCCCCATGCTCTATCTCTCTCTCTCTCCCTTCTGCTCGCCGACCTTTTCATCGCTATCTGGATATAGCCGAGTGGCGGTCGCCGGCGGAACTTTATTTTGTTGCGCGCGACGTGCAGGCATCGCGCGCACTACTTTGAAAAATCACTTTGAAGAGTGCAGCGCGCCCTACGGCTTTTGAAAGAGCGTATAAAATATATACTATATAGAAGGGAGGCTGAATGATCGGGCCATTGATAAATATTTTTATCATTCGAGCTCGGCTCCGAGAGATTCTTTTGATGGCACAACAAATTAAACGCATTGAAATGTATTGCACCAACAAACCGGAATGGAGTGTGTGTGTGGTGCGTGTTGTTTTACGAGAGGTAAAAATTGATTGAATTTTTTAGTCTTTACTTCGAAGTCCTTTTGCAGTAGAAATCTTTCGTTCCGAGTATTATACAGTAAAATTCTATGACCAATAAGTTTTGTCAAACTTGAAATTTTCTAAAAGCTTGTGTGCGAAATGTAAAAGTAAAAAAGGTTTTTACTATCCAAGACGCGTCCTTTACTACCTTTGCTTTATGATGTTGCACATGTGAAAGACCGAAAGAATTTTATTTTATACGAGAACCGTTTTAAGGCTACGTAATCATACAAATTCTTGCGTTCATTGAAGTGCAGATTTTAAGTAAAAACTTTTTAGTATCGATTCATATAGTCGCAAATAACCCGTTGAACGACCCCAAAAGACTCTATACTAGTTTAAAAATTTCTTTTAGAAAGTATCAGCTGCATTAAAATTATTCAGAAATACGCTGCAATTAAGAGACTTAAATTAAGTAACTTGTAATAAAAATTTATTTGCCATCACTTTTCTGACATATATTGCTCGCAAAACAGCATCTCGTAAAATTAAACATTCAAAATTCGATGTTGTATTTACGAAAGGGTGTTCATCCTTGTGAAACGCTTTCTGCGTTTGATAAATTGATAAGACGAGTAACAAATTTGAACCGCAATAATATTACAAACACCAACGACCTTCGATAATCAAACATTCCTCTCTATCAGATCGTAGTTAATATGAATGTTTTCAAAAATTATTTAACTAAAGGAAAAGGTAAAAAGTAACTTTGACATTATATGCTCTAGAAAACTTCCAAATTTGTTATACCATTTTTAACTCTATTCATTTCAATTTTAGACGAAACTTGTGTAAATATTGAAGTATATTTTAATACCAAACACAGTTTACTTCGAGTTTACAGTTTTTTATAAACATATACATGGGATCGCGAGTACGTAAGGCTTCCTCGCATATACGTACGGGTCAAAGTGGATAAGCTGCTTTGCTCATACGTAACTTTTCCGTGCTAAGAATCATTTCATAAAAATATATAGACAAGCGTCTGAAAGTCTTAAGCTGGATTAAATTATTAAAAATAATTTTTCATCCTTCTTGCGAGATTGAGATATCCATAATAAAAAGTATTAAAATCTACATTAACAACTTATTACAGTCTTTAATATACTGGTACGTGAAAACGTTAAAGTGTAAGCCGTGCTTTATGACCCATCGACTACGACTGTATTTCATCCTCCTCGTTATTTAAAACAGAAACCAATTTAAAATGTCTACCAGGCCAATAATATATCGCTAACAATTAAGTATTCAGCGTTTCTCGTAAAAAATTCACGACTCTCCACAATCGTGTCCTCGATCCGTCCCGCGCTCGTCAGTGATTGCACAAAGTAATGTAACATCATTCTCGTGGTGCAGCCGGCGTACAAACACGCGCAGAAAGAGAGCGAGAAAAAAAAGTGGGGTAGAGAACTGCTCGACTGCAGCAAACAACCGCCCGGCGATTGCGAGCGGCCGGTTAAGAGTTATAAACCCCGCGTTCTGCAAGATTCTCCGCGCGAGTTTACGTAACCCCAAAAGGACCAATCCATATTTTATTTTCATCTCTATATATACAAAACATAGCAGCAGTCGAGCATATACCGGCTCGCAGCTCGGAGGCCGCCTATTACGGACATGCATCGCCGATATAACGCACACAGCAGCACCTGGAGCCGAGCTCGCGCACACGGAGAAACACACTAAAAAGCAGAACGCGGGGGCAAAGGACGATCGGCTAGAAATGCACGCATACACACACACACACACATATAGATGTATATACGTATATAGTGTTTGCGGTGGTGCGTTCTATATTTAGAAATGGAAGGCTCGACTGGCTGGTATTCATGAGGGACAGGCACGCGAGTGCGGCCCCGCGGACTCCCCAGTCATCGACCCCGTACAGCGGGCCGCGGCTGCCGCGCCACACTGCTGTTACTACTACTGCACCGGCTGCACAGAAGTCGTCGACTTGTCTATGCGCTCTCTCTCTCTCTCTCTCTCTCTCTCTCTCTCAGTGTGTATATGTACAGGCTGTGGGTGTTTATACAGGAGTGCGGATAATGTCGAAAGGAGTAGAGCGCGACGAGTGACCCGCGACAGCCAGGCCGACCGACGGCTTCCTTCCTTCCTTCCGTCCTTCCGCTTTCCGCTGCAGAGTCCGCCGCCGATAGATGTATACATATACATGTATACCGTCGCGGCGATACTGCGCCAGTGGATATCTCTGAGCTGCTTCCGCAGTGGACGACAACTGATGTCTCCTCGGACTATATGTTTGTCTGTGTACGCGGGCCTGATTGACTTTCGCGAGGATTTCTGCTGATTTGTGCAAGGCTGGAATTGCGCCGAGTTCCTGTTGATTTGCGAGTCTTATGTATAAGGAATGATTTTGTCTTTTGTTACAGGTTCTTTGTTCCATTATAGAGTTCCTGCATTCACAGATAATAAAGGTATAGAACAGAAAAGAGTCGATATAATGTTTCATAATTGTAAAGTAAAATCTTACACGTGAATAAAAAATCAAACGTAAGACTCTCGTAAATAAACAATTGAAGGCTTATTAGTTCCGAACATTGTTGATGATTTTGAGTCCACCCGTTCGATAACCCGTGCGGTTACACAGAACACCTAAGCGCTATAAAACTGCATCATATTTCGCTTAGTTTACTTAAATAGCGATTACCTCAGAAATTGCGAGCCATTAGAATGAGTTACGAGCTGTAGGCTTCCTCATAGTATTTGTTATAGCAGAAAATAGCCCCTGGAGACTCCTCCGCACGTCAGTGTCTCGCGCAGGCTTGATGCTTTCTCCGTAACCGGTATAATTTTGCATAATGAGGTCTGCGGACTACATCATTAAAAAAAAATTATAATATAACTGACGCATACATAGATTTATTTTATCAATTCTTTTTTGCGATTTTCGTACACAGAAAGAATTTTCGCAGATAAGTTTTACCCATACCGTATCGTGATCATAGGTGTACATTTACCATACAGTATGGCATGGTTACTAATTTATCCAAAAATATAATAAAATATCTGCAGCAAAAGTTGAGAAACAGAACAAATAGTTCTGTCTGACCATTGCTCATCGCGTTCTACTTGCTTTGTGCGCGGCGAGTGTTTATTATCTTGCTTCTACAATAAAACTGCGTACTCTTCGATATTAATAAGTCATTCACAGGTCAAATCTCGATTTATCATAGCTAAAAACACATTAAAATACTAATTTTGAATAATTTCAATTCTTTGGACTACTATAGTATATTAACTTCATTTTATTTTAAAATTAAATATAATTTTTAGTAATACTCGGAAGCCATCCATAATTTTGATCTACTTTTTATTCATAGAATACATTATATTATTCATGCATATAAGTTTTATAAAAGTTGTAAAAGTGCCATAATCTACGGTCATAGGCCATAGTTCAACATCACGCGCGAGTCGCATATAATAACTTGAAAACTCGTATTTTTTCCCTCGAGAAAAAGTGAGAGAAAGAGAGAGAATCACGTCCGCAGGATTTCGCGCACAATAGGGGCGAATTTGCGTGTCATCTCGTTAAACAAAGTGAGACGGAGATGGAATAAGGTCGTCGAAGGCTGCAGGCGCTATATACGTTATGAGCGGAAATTACGCGTGCAGGCCTCTCTAAGCCCCGTATTATACAATGGGGATCCGCTCACAACCCATATATACCAATCGAGCGCGTGAATCCAGCAATAGTCTTTTTGCGATTATTGTTTACATATTCCGAGCAGTGTTATCGTATATCGATATAGAGGAAATCGAGGCTGTACAGCGCAATTAATTAAATGGCGATTGGAATCACTTTGTTTTCATTTTTTTGCTTTCCCCCCTAACCGTAATAGGCGGAGCGTTCGATGGAAAATAAATATTGGCTATGCGTGGAGGCTCGCGGTTGTTCGAGCCTCTGGAACGATGATTGTTTGACTTTTGCCCTGTGATTTGCGCGTGCAAACAATGCAGCCGAATATTTCGTACAGGCACACACGACTGTTTACGAATATTTCCATTTTTCGCTTTCATTCGGCGGACAGCGCGCAATTAGGCAGATTGCCAAAACTTGATCCTTGATCAACGCGGATCTTTGCAGTTTTGCGCAAATTAAACGCGAGCCGTGCGTTTGCGTTACGCGGCTATTTGCATTTTGATGACGGGCGTTTTTTGGACGCGGAGGAGCTTGTACCATAACAGCCGTGCGGCAGACTACCGAATTTATTCATAACGATAACGGATAGTAGTGTACACACACGTGTGCGCATATACGAAATGTCAGTGCGACGAACTGCAGCTTTTTCTATACTCTCACCGAAAGAGCATTTCGCCTACTTATTCGCTGAGAGAGAGAATTATTCAGTACAAAGCTTCTTCGACGCGAAAAAGTGTGATTCGCGAGTAGCGCGAGCTGAGAAAGCGGCGCCCAAATTAAATTTCGCCTCTAATAGCGGCGGCGCGCATTCGTAACGCGGGAATCAAAGATGTATATTGAAGCGAGCGAGCGCGTTGGTATTAAGCCCATATAACATAATAAGAGCGTATATATAAGGCTCTTATACGTATGCGCGAGCATGTACGTGCATAAAGTGTCCGTTTTCTATCGCAGCTAAAGTACAAATTTGCGCTTGGGTGTGAAGTAGGCTACTTTACGGGTCCCGTGTACATATAAATATTTTCATTCCAACATCGTGCATAATTAGTTATAGCCTGTTATTACTGTTACTTATCAATGAATTAATGGATTGTTACATGTACTTATAGCACTACGCGAATTCAGCAAGTTTCTATCGATAAGTTTTCTCTACAAATTTAATTTCCTGTAATTTCTCGAATAATTATGTGTGTATATATATACTATTAGATTGAGTGATAAGTCGGCTACTGAGAAACAATGAATATATTCACGAAGAAATTCAGGAAAATAGTTCCACTAATAATTTTAGTGGATGTGTCCACTAAAGCATGAGCGTATTTCCACTCATTCCAGGATCATTTACATAAAAAATAGCAAAATTAAGGATTCCGCAACCTATTGTATAAAAATATAGATTTACCCATACCTTATGAATATTTTGTGTACAATTTTCAGATAAAATGAATGCTTTAACTCCCTGAAATCTCTCAAACCTTCAATCTCAAATCTCCCGTCACCCCTCGCACATGCTCACCACCAAAGCACACACACACACAATACATCACTTAACTTGGCCCAGGAAAATGTTGGCCTCTATATCGTCGTCGTGGTCGTTGGCGGCGGAGGCGGCGGCGGCGACGACGTCGTTGGCAACCCCGGATAACCTTCTGAAAATTAGATTAAATGTAACGTCAAGCTCGTCCTAAACGAAGGCACACTCAGAGGCAGCCCCTGGCAAGAAATAGAGCCCTAGAGTAGCTGAGTACGGTGTCCTTTACCCGAGGCAGGACTCAGCCAAGCGAGAGCTTTTCTACCCTCCGCCGCTTTTCCCCTGGGGTACTCCTATACTCTCTCTCTCTCTCTCTCTCTCTCTCTCTCTCTCTTACTCTCTTAGTACGTCAGAATGAAACGAATGGTCACAATTCCCTGAAGAGATCCGCAGCAGGTTGAGGTACTCTCCCGGATACTGGAATGATATAAAAGAAGGTGTGCTGATAGAGTGCGCCGGATAAAAGAAATATTTTTTGCGCTTCGTATACGCAGGATGCTCGCTTTTCTGCCCCTCTTCCTCTTGCTCATTTCGGAGGTTTTTGAGGAAAATGAGAGTGCCGAGCCACTAAGTCGATATAAGCTTTAAGTGGTTTTACTTTTTTTCTGAGAGCGGGTGGACAAAACTTTTATGTGCAATTGTAACTTCATTGAATTTGTTTCTAAGTCAATTTAATCAGCAAGTATTTTAAAGCGATCTGAAATACGTTTCATATTTGCTCATCACTTAACTGCTCGACATTTTTAGTTCTACGAGCCAAGCGAGCAGTTCGACACTTCGAGTTCGATTTATAGACATTCTAAATTTAGACTTATTTCATATGCAGTAGTTGCGAAATCGAACCTCGCGTTATAAAAATAAACTTTTCTCGCTTTCCATCCGGCATGAAGCGCGAGAGTGACTTGCATTTTTAAACGAATTCATCGGACAGCCGCAACTGCAATTTGCTCTGATGGACGTATCACCGATGGGATAAAAGAGAGACGCTATTTCTATATTCGGTAGTGTATCGGCGGAAGCCCAACGTCTGCAGCGAATTGATCGTTAGCCTTTGGGATCAAAGGGAAAATAAGATCATCTCCGATAACGTTCAAGGGGGGACATTGGCGGTCGACGTATCTGTAACCGAGATACAGCCGAATCTAATGATAAAGGTAGAGTGTTGAAAATGTGGGAAAATGGTCGAAGTATCAAGTATTTCAAAAGAAAAGAAGTATTTTAAAAAAGTATTTATAAAAGAAAAGTAATGTGGGCTAAGAAAAAATTTAATCAAAAAGTGGGGTTTGCATTTTCAACGGTTCATATATATGAGGCTAGAATTCAAAATTAATTATATCTACTGGTTTCTTCAAAATGAAAAATTTTTGCAAACTTTTTTATAATATTTATTATATATTTTAAATACAGTAACTTTAAGTAAAGTTTAATTAAAAAATATCTCTAGGAGTTCATATTATCGTGCAATTAGCAATGTCTTAACTTTATAATGAACGCCGAAGGTTCGTTAGGTGAAATGTGATACATTTTTCAAACACGTACTTAAATATAATGACCCCAACATAGAGAAATTTCATCTCCACAACACAGAAGAATAAATATGGGCATTACAATTTCGAATAATGAAAGCTCATTGATCATCCAGTCGATCTGTTGTGTTAATTCTTTACTGTCGGTTACGGTATTCATTTATTTTAATCTCTTGTTAACTAGTACTATTATATGCATACACACTGCTCTACCGCTACTGCTGCTGCTGTTAATTCCAATTGCGATAATATCTAGCCATCTTATTTTATTAACGTTCTAATTATAATAATTATCTTTACAAACAACGATTACTTCACGACTCACCAACAACCTCTACTAAAATAAGATTTCAAAATTTAATTTTGTAACATTTTTTTCCCAAAATTAAATGTCCATCTACACCCACTGCTTTCTATTTACGCAAGAAATCTTCAGCAAGCAGTGGGAACAAAGGAATACCCCCAGCAAAACGTAAGTATACAGCGGACACCGAGTGAAAAACACAATAGAGATAGCATAAGACAGAAACGACACATTCAAAGGTCGC
>UELV01137125.1:0-14048 GCA_900490015.1 Megastigmus stigmatizans
TGTGTTTGTGGTTCGAGACTTGGTGGAGCCTTACCGTGGACACCGAGATTTGGGGAACTCATCTACTTGGAGTTTATCGTGAATCGCCCTCACGACATTCGTAGCCGGGCCTACGATCGCGCATCGCGATACGTTAAATTCGGAAGAATCACCTGTACATAATTATAAGATTAAAGCATTGTCATCTCGCATAATCCTTGCCACGCTTATTTTTTATTTTGCCTGCACGCTGTCTGCTTTTCCCTTAGCATCCCGGGCGAAGAGAAATCGGCCAACAGCGAGAACTTCAGCAAAGGTAGGAATTTAAGCATTGTCCTTATCGGGAGTGAGCAACGGGCAACGGAGTCGGCAAGACGGACGAGCTCTAGGATTAATATAATAGAAGCCAGTCCCGCGATACAAAAACGCTACCTTATAGTACTTGCCATGATGTTTCATTTAAAGAAGTAACACCTAAACATGGTAAAAATAAATTAAAACCTACTATTGTTTTAGATTATAATAAAACTATGGGAGGAGTCGATAGAGGAGATCAACAAATGGGCACGTATAGTCGAATGCGAAAGTAGCAGAAAAAATATTACAAGAAGATTTTCCGACGACTTTTAGACGAATGTTTATTTAATGCTTATGTACTATTTAAAAAGTATAAAAGTAAAAACATGCAACACCTAGCGTTTTTGGTACAAGTGATCAAAACCATGCAAAAAATCTTCCACCAGTAAAAAATTGTGGACGTATTGTAAAATATTTTATAAAATATTTACAAAATATTTTAAAAATCTTTCATGAAATATTTCAGTATAATATTTTTGAGAGGTTTCAATAATATTTAGAAAATATTTGGAAAATATTTCACTGAAATATTTCTTGAAATATTTTTTAGAAATATTTCATTCTATGTGGGATAGATCGGACAGAATAGTAATTTATTTTAAAGATAATCTTATAGAAACAACTGAGATCCTACAAATTAACCAACTTAAAATAATTAACTCTAAAATTACACTAGTGAATAAGAATGTAACAGTATTATCAGCAATTTATAGATCTCACGATATACATAAGACTGAATTTTTATTGAACATTAAAGATTTATTGACGCATAATAAAAAATTTAAAAATAATATATTAGACGTAGATTTTGATTGTGATGTATTAAATGAAGATCCACTTGACCAAGAATATCTACAAAAATTGTTAATGAATGGGTCCCTGAGGAGGAGCCGGAGCGGGCTTGAAACGTCGGACGTTTGGGCGGTGGGGGGCGATCAGATTGTCCTTTACTAATATATGTTTTTTAATATATGTTTTTTCAGGTATAAATATAAGTTTATTTCAGATACTGCGGGGGTGATTATAAACAAGGGCAATCTGATTGCCCATTAATATTGATTAATATTATAAGACCAATAGAAAAATCTTTGTCAGTTTGTAGTAGAGTACAGTCGACATAAGTAATATTTTTTAATGTTTAATGAATGGATACTGCCCAGGTCACAAGAATATAACCAGACTATCTGATATCAACAATAATAATGGATCATGCAAACAATTTTTTTATCAAATTAAATAACATAAATTACGAAAATTACTTACTACAAATACCATTTAACGATTATTACCCCAGTATTATGTCTATGAAGAAAATTAAATAAAACAAGGAGAATTACTTTGGAAAAAAGTAGACTACAACAAATTAAACAACATAGCTAATACAATCAACTGGATAGACAACACTATTGTCTCGGATTCAACTCAGGCACTCAATTACCTAACTGAAAAAATTAAAATATGTCTAACAAGGAAGGGTATAGAAGTGTCCGCCTCCGATTTGAATGAAACATTGTTATGTGGTAGAGCACAAAAAAATATAGAACACGTATTTTTTTTGCGCATAAGCGTTTCAAAGGGGTGAAAATCAACCCTAAAGTTTACCCCCAAAATCAGTTTTTTTCAAATATCTCAGAAAAAAGTAAAGATAGCTGAATGAAACCGACGCTAAAAATTAAAGAATAAAAGAGGCTACAAAACTACACCCCTTCAAGTTTTAAGGGTAGCAACCCTTATTATAATATTAAAATGCAAGAGGCTACAAAATTTCACCACTTTCAGTTTTAATAAATTTGGGCAATTTATGCTGAAAATTTTTTTAAAAACCGGATCATTTAAACTTTAACATGTTATAGTAGACCAAAAAGAGAAAAACATTTATAATTTTTCTGCTAATAATTTATTTTAGAAGGATGAAATCTCACCCACATCTTCATCCAGCCCAAAAATAGATATTACACTATTAAGCAATTTGCAATATTATAAAAACTTTTTTTCTAAAGTATATTGCAAACCATTTATCACAAAATATTCTTATCATCCACGGCTTATGGGTTCGAGGATGTTGCAAACCTTATTTTTTAGAACAATAAAAGTATTTCAACTTTTTTTCAAAATTGCATAAATAATAAAAATATAATATAATCAGTTTCTTTAAGTGTATATTAAAAATTAAAATCACGTATTTCTTATTGTGAGTCTTCTCACAGTAATAGTACATTGTGCAAATATGGGAGAAAATTGGATTTTTCTAGCGAGGATGATGTTTGCTGATTTAAGAACAGTAACAGGCAGAATACACACCCACACATTTACAATTATTTCGTTGCAGTCTAAAAATTCTGTTTTGAATAATATAAATAATGCTTTAGAAAAATAATTTTCTCCTTATAATAAACTGTTATTTATTCGTAAAATTGGCTGTTTTATGTCACGCAGAACAGTATAGTGACTAACAGTGTATAAGCCACTAGATATCAAAGACAAGCCTTCTTTATTCACTGCGCGAAAAAACAGTGGGATATTTATAGATTATATGGGGATTCCGGATTTTTTATTATGCCTTACAAACTGTGCATTGCTGATTTAAGAAAACAGTAAGCAGTAAGCAGTAGTAACAGTGAGAATTACGAATGTTTGTTTTAGTATTCTAGTATTCGCGAAAATATTTTGTTTCTTTTTTTTTATTTTTAAACAAATGTTCAAAAATAGTACCAGATCAAATGTAAGTGAATATAAAATATATCTTTTCCAGACATTTTCATGTTATAAGCTAGTTGCTATTTCATGATATTGGAATACATAATTACCAATGAAAAATATTTAGTTAATATTTTTTTTATAATTAAAAATATATTAATAGGGGAGATGGGGATAATATGAAATACATTTATATTATACTAGCTGCTTCTCTCCTAAATTTGAAAAAGAAAATTAAAACTTTTAATATCTTTTCAAGTATAATTTATAATAAAATATTTTTAAACATTAAGATTTTACTTTTTGATTTTTTTTTTACAAATTATGAATCCTGCTATTTCGCGCTATAAGTACCTGTATAACTATTTCCATGGAAGTTTTTTGTTTTCAGCATTCAATATGAAAGTTAATCCTCTAAATGTAATTAGTTTGCTGCTTGCCTATTTTCAAAACCTCAATATTCAAGAGAGTCCTTACAATTTTAAGGAAATCGAAATTAAAGATCATTTTCAAATGATACTTTTAGATCTAATGGATTCGTCCGATAACATCGACATAATAGTGGAAGAATCGTTAGATTTTTAGAGGAATTTAAAGAGCCTAGAGCACATATTGTAGAAGATATCGAGTTGCTTTCACTGTCTGATGACCCTGAGCCACCTACAGATCAGTGCATAAGTGATAATGAACCATTAAGTTTTGAATACAAAACAAAAGTAGTAGAGTATTGGAGAAGTTCAAAAAAAAAAAGAAAAAGAAAAAACTTGTCTCTTGAAACAGTTCAAAATAAATTTAGGAAAGTCACATCTGAACGACAGTTACATCGTTGGTTAACACCAAATTAATCAAGGTGGTACATATCGCGAAAAAATTGCAAGAATTTGCGATTATACTATTGAAAACTTAAAAGTTGCTCTTGAATCTGGTTTAATAGTGCACGACAATGATTTGAGAAGGTGGGCCTTGCAAGCTCAGAAAGCAATTGGATACGAAGAAATACGATTCAAGGCTTTAAAATTCTGGCTTTTAAAATTTAAGAAGGCTCACAGAATTGTTTCGAGGAAAATTAACAAATTTATCACAAAAACAAATATAGAAAATAGAGGTAATTTACAGAAAAACGCTCGAGAATTCGTAACCTAGGTGAAG
The DNA here is from genome assembly GCA_900490015.1 of Megastigmus stigmatizans. Classification (NCBI taxonomy): domain Eukaryota; kingdom Metazoa; phylum Arthropoda; class Insecta; order Hymenoptera; family Megastigmidae; genus Megastigmus; species Megastigmus stigmatizans. The sequence continues at coordinate 4,183 of UELV01137125.1, forward strand.
TAATTGATTAATGAAATAGGTGTTGAAAATACATATAATTCAGATCAAAGTGGTTTCAAATTAGACATGCACTCTGGTCTAACATTGGCGATTGAAGGAGAGAAACAAGTCCAATGTTTAGTACAATCGATTTCATCTACAACTCACAGCTACACAGTGCAACCAACAATTTCTGCTGACGGAAATATACTATCACCTTTATCTTTGGTTTTGAAGGACCTGAGCGGAGAATTTGGACCAGTCGTCTCACAAACTTTGTTCAGGCCGACAAACGTGTACGACGACGCTGTACCTTCAAAATCTGGAAAATTAACTTCAGGTAAAATTATATTTCATTAATTCTTAAATATGTATTAACTTGATGAATCAGCTAGATACGATGACATGCAAATAAATTTATGGTTAAAAGACATATATTTTCCTAATGTCGAATTTACAAGCATGTTGCTAATTGATTCATGGAGTGGTCACTATCCAACGGCTGTACAGGAAGCTACGCCACGCAATAAAGCAGTTCATCTTAAAGTAATACCTACAGGGACAACTGAAAATATCCAGCCATTAGATGTGTATGGATTTCGTGTATGGAAGAACTTTGTTAAACATTTTTCTTAACATAGAAGATACAAGAAATTATAGTAAGTATGGAAAACAAAAATGGATGTGTTGATGGAATCAAGGCAAAAACACTAAATACACTGGCAACACATATCTCCTTTCCTTTGGCACACATTTTTAATAAGTGCCTAGCAAAGAGAATTGTGGTCAGAAGATCTAAAACTAGCTGAAATAATTCTGATTCATAAATCAAAAGAAAAACACTCACCAACAAACTACAGACCTATATCTTTGATATCAAACATTGCCAAAATATTTGAAAAACTACTACATAAAAGAATAGTAAACTTTTGTATTGGACTGCAGCTTATTATCCAATAAACAATTTGGATTCAGAAAAGGGAAAGGTACAAAAGATGCGTTATATGAAATTACAAACATAATCTACAATAAACTAGACACAAGCAATCTAATAGCAATAACCTTCCTGGATCTAGCAAAAGCGTTTGACACAGTAGATCACCAAATCTTACTAGGCAAACTGTATAATTATGGCATTAAGGGAAACGCACACAACCTAATAAAAAGTTATCCGTCGCATCTTGCGGAACTAACTAAAAGACGCAACGCCACCACCCTCATCTCAACTGAGGTACCAACAGCTGACAAGGAAGGTCACTGCCGTACCAACTGCCATGCACTCTACCTCATCACAGGGTAATTCCCTAAACCACTTTTTCTTACCTAAAGCTTCAGCCAAGACAAAGGACGGCATATTTCTTTGATATCTATCACATCCGCCAGCGCAAGTGTCGAGAATGAAATTTATAGCCGAGCGCTGTACGGTTAGCTATGAATGTACGCTAGTTCGAGTACACAAGAAAATACGCCGACACCGGATGTCATTTGCATATCTAAGCAACACAGAAGAATGCTAACCATATATGGTCAGAACGCTAGATGACTAAATACGAATTCCGAAATTCAAACGCACCTTTGTGCCTTCACATACCCGGATCCTCTATCTAAAATTCACCCTTCCCTTTCCCCGAAGTTCCACATTTATGTTACCTCCCTCAATGAATCCGACCTGGAGAATTATAAAAGGGGAGACGCAACTATGATCGTTCTCCTATCGATTCTCGTTTTTTGGAAGTAACACGTCGTCTCCGCGCTACTCGCTCTAAGAAATTGTAACACGCGGTTAGACATTTATTATACTTTGTAACGAATTATTGTAAGCAATTTTGAAGTATTGAATAAAGTAGTAATTGTAGTTATTTGCAAATAGATAAACAGTGTTATTTTACTAGATACATTCATACCTTTTCCTGATTATCAATTTATCTTATTCAATTATACGCGCGCTTCGCTCTCTGCAAGCCACACCCACACAGCAGAAGGAGGATCTACAGCGGCATTGAGAAGACACCTGGGGATATTACTTTCACTCTACTACCTACGATCAAATTAAAGTAAGCTGTGCGCCCAGCGCATTATCATTTCCAATTAAAATTTTTAATTGGAAATCTACTCCTATTAAATTATTGACGCCCATCCGTGCCCTTGACGCGAACTGGGGAGACTCTTATTTTTCAAAGTCAATTTCCGTCACTGACGAGTCATTTAGTTGTGTGCAACTCAAGTTCTTTTTCTACTTTGTTACGCTCCCGAGACGTAACATATCTAAATAACCGAAAATAAAGAGTCAAAATAAACAATTACAAGCGCAATTTTGAAAATATCAACAAGGGAGTTCGGCAAGGTACTATTCTAGGACCACTACTATTTATCATTTATAGCAACGATTTATTAAACACTTTGCCTGAAAACACAATATCATACGCGGAAGACACTGCAATAATAACAACTGAAAACAACTGTCTAGAGGTTGAAACTAAAATGAAAATCTATTTACAATAAACAGCAAATTGGTTAGAACTAAATAAATTGTCTTTAAATACAGATAAAACAGTGTATCTGTAATTTGGAAATAATTGCAATAGCTCACCGAAATTTTGAACATAAACATACAGGGTAGCAATATAAAAAGAGTAGATGAAACAAGATATCTAGGAGTTATTTTCGACGGTAACTTGAGATGGAACATACACATTAATAAAATTTACGATAAAATAAATACCTCACTTTCACTTTCTACAAATTATCTAGAATCATGTCCATAGAAAATATGAAAATGTTGTATTACACACTTTTTCCCAGTACAGCTACTTACGATAATCTGGCCTGGGGAGGGGAATATACAGGTAGAATAAGAGGTTTCCAAAATTCACAAAATAGATTATTGAAATAAGTAAACAAGAACAACTTTATCCTTGACAAAAATCCACTAAATATCGAATAAACTTTTACCTATTACTAATTTACCATTACACGGTTTTACAAGAGAAATATTTAGAATCTAACAACCCAACAAGAAATAAAAGCATACACATCCCTAGACGCCTCAGAAACATAATTTAAAAAAATAGTTATATACGAGCACTAACCAACTTCAATAAACTACCGAGCAAATTAAAGAATATCAAGAACAAAACCAGCCTTAAAACAAACATAAAAAATTGAATTAGAGTAAATTAATGAACGAAGAAATAGACTGTTACACATTAAAAAACTATTTGCTACACTCAACCACAATACATTCATGGAACACGGCATTATCACATTCTACATTGGAAGTCCATGGGGATATGATAGACACAGATAAACTAATACAAGACGTAAGAACATATATATGTGCACACGGTAACTGAAAATTACACTATAATAGATCTCATCGCAGAATATCTAACTATAACTGGAAGAAAATGCAAGCAAACCACACTGAACTTATCAACATAGCAACAAATATAGCTGAAGAAACCATTAAAAATATTAACGAAACGAGACTTGTCCATTCTACGCAAAAAACTATTAAAAAGAACTGTGACTTATGTCACTACCCAAAAATAAAAGGAATAAAACACCAGCATTATATCAAAAAGAGAAGGTTTTCACTTCTGATGACATTAAAATTGTTGGGAATTTATGAATAAAAAACAAATATATTTATTTTTTATTTATACATTCCCGACGGATGCTATTTCTTGGAGGTTTCGTTTCAGGGATTATTGCTTCCACCCTTCTCCTTTCCTTTTGTTGTAAAATTTAGATCCTATTTAAATTATCATAATCATTCCAAAAATTAACATTAAGACAACGACTAATACTAAATATGTACTTCTTAGAAGGTTTATTTTCAGTTCAATGCTTGATGCAGGAGTTACCTAGGTTTCTTCTGCTGTGTAAAACAGGCTTAAATCCATTGGCGGTAGTAGTATTTTTGCGCTTAGTCTGGTCGTAGGCACGCTCCGTAATAAATCCCCTTTTTTATGATGGCATACCACCCAGCGGGTAAACTGACAAGGAAAACCCATGATCTCCGGGAAAACGATTTTACTGAAACTTTGGAATGTAGTTTTTTGTACCTAAAAATGAAGTTTAGAAAAAATTTAGCGACCAATTGGACCTTTCAGGATAATCGCTATTCAAGCTAAATGAGCGAAAATTCATGCAGTTTTTTCATGTTTTACAGATTAGCGACTAAATAAAATATAAAATGTTCCCAGATCACAAATCAAAATTGAGAACCCAACCTTTAATTTGAGAAATTGTAAAAGTCAAAAGCTCTACTCATTCGAAAGTTATGAGCGTTACAAATTAGACACAATCTCGCATTTTAAGCTCTTCATTATTTTTATACTAATTTATAATGCAAAATTGTGCCTAATTTTTGAACTCTCATAACTTTTGAACGAATTCAGCTATTTATGTATATAACCTGTGACGTTGCACTTGCGTGGGTCTTCGGACACTATAGGGAACAGCTCATTCTTCTCCAAGTGCTCCCCACGAGCCCCGTGCGGCGTCACTCGAAAAACAAGAGAATGAACCCGCGTGGTTCCTTACCGGCTTGCTCGGTCTCTCTCGGAGGGGATCCGCCGAGCAATCGTTGTCTGGGGCTGCGACTTACGAACCAATGATGATCCTCTTCGGTTCCTGGTGTAGCGGCGGGGTGGTTGCGCGAGGCTAGTAATTACGGGAAAACGATCACGCAATTCTGGCACGCCACATGCTAGGCGGCAACAAGACAACTATAATGATTCACAACTATAATGAGACACGTCGCGAACACGAATACACGCACGTCCATCTCGAACACCAGCGAGAGCACTCGCGCGGCTCGAACACCCGCGATTAACCCGAATGGCTTCACCACTGACCTTAACTCCCTCGATGGATGGATCCTATTCTCGTACACTCTATCTCCCGTGAGTGTTCTCTCTTCCCGTCTTTCTGGCGCTCAAAACTTAGATACTCCGATTGGAAAACGTTCCTCTTCACGTGGTCACGTCCGATGTCGGCGACGTCCAAGCAGCGAGTGAGGAGACGGAAGTCTTCTCCGAGGAGTTCGCGAAAGCGCGTCTCCCCCGCTCTCACTCGCACCCGTGCCTCTCATCCGACCTCTCTCTCGCACGCCGGTGATTAGCCTAATCATCTACCAGCGTAGTCTTTTTGCAAAAGAACTACGCTAGTCGATTGGCCAATCACCGACGAGGCGATCTACGCGCGGTTATTCAAATATTGAATAGCTGACGTTGGAGGAGGGCCGGCCTGTCTCGATAATATTCGCCCTGTAGGTGGGCATGAGGCCGCGGATCCTGCTCCGTCCCGAATATGGCCCGTGCCGTCTCGATAAACGGCTACGCTACACGGCAGCCGTCGCGAAACCCGAAACCGCGCGTTAATCGAACAAGCCGTTCGATCACTCCTACGGCAGTTGAGTTGTCATGCGCCGGCGCACAATCTCGCGGTTCGATTATCCCTAAAAAGGGTTTGCATTGCCTCGGCCGCTCTCTCTCTCTCTCTCTATCGCGCGCGCGCGCGCGAAGTGGCGCGAAGCAGGCGACTCTCTCTCCGTCTCTCTCGCGCTTACGGCGCGGCGCAGAGCACAATGCTCTCTCTCTCTCATTCTCGTGCGTAGTGGCGCGCAGCAGGCGACTCTCTCTCTCCGTCTCTCTCGCTCTTACGGCGCGCAGCACGATGCTCTCTCTCTCTCTCTCTCTCTCGTTCTCGTGCTTATTTTCTTACTTCCTAGTGCCGGCGTCCGGGTGTCCGCGTGCGCGAGCCTTGTCTCGAGCATCGTCATCCGTGATGTCACGTGGGTTGTCGGTTGTCGGCTGCTCGACTCCTCTAGCCGCCTTTTCTCCGGTGGTCCGACTCCCACGGTCAACATGATAAGAAAAGAAAAAACCTTAGGTTAGTGGACAGTTTCGTTAGTGCCACCGTGCTCCAGGAAAGTGCTCGGGGACTCGCTGCCCGGGCTGGAAAATCCACCCTCATGCTGGAAGTTCCCTCTCTCGTGACGGTTTTCTAACCGTCACAAACCACTCAAATTAAAGGTCACGTTCTCAAATTACATTTGTAATTAAGAAACATTTTTTGTCTTCGTTTTTTGCCGAGTTATAAAGCGTGAAGCAACTTAATAAATGATTACATATTTGGATTAAGTAGCGGTTATCTTGTAAAATTGTGCCCATTAGTCGCAAATATTGGTTCTAAACTTCATTTCCAATTACCAGAATCTACTTTCCGAAGTTTGAATAAAATCGCTTTCCCGGAGATCGTAGGTTCTCCTTGTGAGTATACCTGACTTTTGTAGTATGAAACGGGATGTTCTCCCTTCACAACGTGCCGTTGCTTCTTGCGGTGTTGCCACTGCATAGAACCAATCACTCCGTGTTGATGTCTTTACCAGGTACGTATCTTCCTCTTGCATGGTTTTGATTTTGAAGGCATAAAAGTGATCGTGAGTCGGCGCCAACAAGTAGTAATTTTGTCTGGCATACGAGAGTGGTATGTGTTGCTGAGTTTCGCCTACACCTTGTGGTTCCGAAGGTCGTGGCACAACGAAATATTTTCTCTGCGGTTAAGAATACGCTTTCGTTTTTGTTTATAAGAGGACTAGAAACTCACTCCTTGGTTTAATAAAAGCTGTAAAGTTTCTCTTGACGTCTTGTTGTTTTAACTTGGTAACGAAATCATATGGTATAATTTATATGATATCCTGCTTACAAGAGGAAGTTTGTATTTAATAAAAACACTATCGCGCGTGCATACTACGTGCATCTTTGATACTAGGCGAAATTTGCTATTGTAATTTGCCTATCTTTATTGGAGATCTTGCTATCTCTTCCTCTTCAATAATTCGAATTACCCCTCGTAGGTAATGGTTACTTAGGACTGATTTCTGGATTTCGATCGCTTCTAATATCTGCGTGTTGATAACTATATTTTGGTTTGTGATTCGAGTTACTGCATTTATTAATTGCGGTAGGCTATAACGTGTAGTTTTATTTGCCTCGTTTTCCTGCTGAAAATCGCGCAACAGTAGTTGCAGATTTCCGATTTTCGTATCCGTATGCCTGTCGGCTATCGGTAAAAATTACCCACTCTTGCTGGTTTCTCCTCATTTCACTGATCCTTGATGCTATATCGGGAGTATTGGTTCCATAGAAAATGTCGTCTTCTGAGGCACAAAATTTTCTTGAGTTAAGAATCTTTTTTCGTAAGTGCGTTGATTCCTTTCTTTGTTCTTCTATAGTGAAGAGTAGGTTTAATTCTTCGGGTCCCAGTGAGTACGAGTAGACGTTAGATTCTGCAATGTCGATTACTGCTCTAAATAATTCATCCGGTATGTCAAAAGCATGGCTAGTCTTGATCGCCGTTATTATGCTCCAGTTTTCTTCGATAAATTATAGATTGCCTGCATCGTTAAATAAAATTCCCGGATTGCTTCCCTCTTTCACTTCAATTTCCAGCTGTTTTCCTTGGATTTGTGTCATAGCAGTGAGCATGAAGAGGCTTCCCAGAATCATTTCTGCAACAATAAATTATAGATTCATAAATGATAAAAGATCACCTCCTCTTGCTTCATATGTAACGGTCACCATTTTTCATTCTAGATCAGTTGGTGAGTTATCTGATTGTAGTTTAGTTCTTTTATTAACTAGCTCCTTCTGATCTACTTGTTTCATGAGGGTAGTTAATATTTCTGCTACCTACACATTTGTCATTGCCGTCAGGTCATCTGCTCCGGGAGTAACATCGGTGCGCAGATGTCTCCTTCCATTTCTTCCGCGTTTGTTATTCACTTTGGGTCTTGCAGATGTTCCTCCCTTTTTCGCTTTCTCTCTAGCCGTTCTTAAATCTGCATTTATTGCGTGAGCGTTATACATCTCTATATCAGTTTTTTCTTCGAGTTGTCCTTTGAGTGTTATATCTGTCTTACTGCCTTTGTTTGTTTGTCCGATAGTGCAAGATTTAAAGGGAATCACCTTTTTACACGCGGAGCACGTCATTTCCGGTAATCCTAAAATCAAAGGCGTGCTCGTTCTTGTTGCGATCACAGTGTAGTAGAGACGGTTTTTGCATTAGCTGATGCTAAATAGCATAATGTGCATAGATTTTTCGTCAGGCATTGGTAGTGGATCATTTCCTGGTTCCTCAGAGGTAGCATTTTGTTATGTTTTTTTTTCTTGATATTCGTGACTCCTTTAAAATGGTAGATTTCCCTCCGACACCTGATGTGCTAACCGCTGCTCCTTTTACGTGAGCTGTGTATAAATTATTTGTTAGTGATGTAACCCAAGGTGGATAACTTAATAGTTAAAAATGAATTATTGATGTTTTTTTCATTCTTTTTGAATCATTTAAATGATTTTGAATAGAAGGTGTATGTTCTATAGCATGCTGTAAATTAGTGTCGTGCTTTACTTTGCACGTGTATCTTTTCACTTCCGGTCGTACACCTTGGAAAAAGGTTTCTATTGCTAATTTATCCCATTCCCCAGCGGAGTACATTACTTCCGTTAGAAAAGCTGAGCCTTTTCCCCTAATTTAATGGAACTAATTAGCATGAGTTTCATGCGGATGCTGTATTTTTGTAAACTTTCTTCACGCAGTTGCACTGCCCAAGTGAGTTTTTGGTTCAGTGATAACAGCTCTACAAACATTCTATGTTTTTCCAAAATGGTTAGATGATGCATTTTTATATGTGTATTTATAATTTACCAAACTTATTTTTCCCTTTTACGCCAGTAAGAAATGAAAATTATTTGATCAAGCGTTAATAGCTAATTATTCCTATTCCACGTTGAATTTTTATTCGCTTGCAAAGATAAATATGGTATGTCTGGTTCGTTAAGAAGGTGTGGATACAATTGATTTCATTGCGGGCTATACCACACTGCTTCCCCTCCTTTGTTTTCTAGATTCATTACTATCTCTTGGGCTCAGGTAGCCTCAGGTAGACCGGTCGGCGCTACATCAGCCGGTCTCGATGTACAGAGGCCGTTACCTGCAGTTTCTTCTCTATTCGGCACTATTTTCTCTTGCTCACGAGTGGGCTTGTCCCTCGCAGCATGCAGTAGTAGCTGCGTGACGGAATTCCACAAGGATCCTATAATGTGAATTGATCAACCATATAGAGTACATAATGCATACTCGTGTATCACGGTATCGATCATAAATTTAAATATTCGCCTTATCATTACTAATAAGCCAAATAATATAACTTGTACCCATATAGACAATTGATGAAACACGCGAGAAATAATTGTCGGACAAAAATTTTGGAACCTAAAGTGTGTCTACCATCTTCACCCATTAACGACCGAGAATCGTATTTTTTTTCATCATGTTTAAGGCAAATTCTCATCATTAAAAAACGAGAATTTTCAAATGAAAAATATGTTCTCCCGTACTTTGCAGTGTGCTCTTTCAGAATCTGGGGTGGAAATTGCGATTTTTCCACTAAAAAAAAATATGGCCGCTTTTAAACAAAAAAAAAACACGAAAAATCGAAGACATTTTTATTCATGATTTTGTTTCTCATAGAAAACGCCGAATGACCCCCTCTTTTTTTTCAACCATGAGTGCACTAAATAGTTGTAGTTGAACGATGAATTTTTTAAATTTGCATCAATTAATATTTTCACCCCCGAAATGGCGTTTTTCACCCCTTGAGCGGAGAGCAAAATTTCACGTTTCGCATAAAATAAAAAAAAAATCGGATCTTTACGAAAATTGGTATCCCGCGGTTTTTTAGGTCGCTGATTACAATTCTGCCCTCAAAATTTGAAAATTCAAGATGGCGGATCCAATATGGCCGACCAAAAATCCAAAAACTTATTTGAATCGGGTGACATTGGGCACTTGGGGGTTTTCGAGGTCGCTGAATACGATTC